>CM046832.1:74656250-74858300 GCA_025618425.1 Heliocidaris tuberculata | reverse complement strand
TACTTATGTGAGCCCTGACAAGTGACTTGTCGGTATACTCCAAACCTGTCATATCTTTTAAGAACGCCATCACAAGCCAGCTTTTAATTAGTCTATGGGCTGCGAAAAAATAAGAAATGTAAATTAAGAGAACATTTATTTCCTGATCTCCAAGCACTATTCTTTACCATTCCGTTATCAAATAGTGTTACTTATGTTCGTATTATAATATTTTACAGACAAACAATATGTTCTTATGACTTCTTGACCCCCCAACAAGTAACTGAGATTAATATTAAAAATACTGACATCGGTCTACCATAGAAAAAGCGTCGAAAACGGAACAGTCTGTATATACAGACCAATTTAAACGACGACAATTTATCATGTATGTATTTTCCCTATATCTATCCCTTTTCGCGCAATGCTTTGATATGAATAATAGTAAATGTATTTTTTATAAATGAATAACAAGAATTGGGCTGTAAAATATCTTAATTTAATCATTTTCTCGAAAGTGTACACGAATTGGGCCTTCTTTCCATAATTAGTCAATTACGGTATCCTCTTATTAATAAATCTAGATTCGTACATCGCAAAAGCATCCTCGAGTTTTCTCAATTTTATAAATTCTAAGATGCCACAAGTAATACATATTTTCATGTAAACGGGATGTTTGTATCATCAGTATTAATTTTCGCTGCCATTTTTGACATTTTGGAACAGTTTGGGGAAAACTGAGCCTCAAAGTCTGTTTGGGTAATTGACGATAAATCCTATGGATTGTGATAAAGACTATGTTTCTTAGCCGATGAGTATATCATTGAGTTGTCGTTTATCATGTCTTTGTGAAACAGTTTTTCAAGTCCATGACATTTCCGTAGATCGCCGACAAGAGTTATGACTGTCATGGAGTTGATTTGATGAAACGACCCCTGGTCATCACTGCAAGCATGCGCGTAACAAATATCCAGGGTTTATTGCCATTTGGTCCAATGCCATTTGGTCCAATCATCATATGGTAATAATCTTCCATAAAAAGTTGCGATTATACGCAACTCAAAAAATTAAACGCAAGTCCCAAATGCGCGATCCTCATTGGTTGAAAATTGAGTTGCGTTTATTTTTTTTGAATTGCGTGCGTTTAATCACAACTTTTTATGCAAGAGGGCCCTGGTCTAATTACATCATTGACATCCGGTCTAAGTTAGCCATTTCGTCTATAACCATGTGGCCTAATAGCCGTTTGGTCTAATAATCTTTTTTTGCCAATATTTTTGGTCCAATTACCATATCCATTAGTTGGTATTAGTAATCCTACCAATTACCATTTGGTCTAACGTTAATCGTCAAATGGTCTAAACCCAATCAGTCTAATATACCCATTTGGTCCATATTTCAGTTGGTCTAACTCCATTTGGTCTAATTTCATTTTGTCTAAACCAATTTGGTCTAACGTACCCCACGACCACTTGGTCCAGTAATCAACATTTCCACTGTTGAACCACTTGGGTACTCAATAATTAATGGATCCTATTTTCACTCTGCACTGCAGTCAATTTTAGACTGGTACTTCAAAGTTAATAATAAAAGGGTATCTTGTGCTCTCATCAACTACAACTAAAGCTTTTGCTCTTGTTGATCCAGTGTCATTGTGGTCTAAGCTGTTATCCCACTGTATAAATGCCGAGAAATTACTTTCTGTAGTATCAATTTGTACAATTCTGCTTGATCTTTTTTTTTTTTTTCAGGAGAACGAAACCCCCAAAATAAATGCATTTTGATAGAAGCAGAAAAATCAAAGAAGCATATTCGTGAAAGGTTGAGCAAAAACGGACAACTAATAAAAAAGTTATGAATATTTGAAATCCTAAAATCGCTAAAGGAATGGAAATCTGATATTGGCAATGTCCTCATTATGCTAATGAGATGCTGCAGTGATGTAAATGTGCTCATACTTTTGCAATTGCCTTATACAATAATGTTGTAAAAATCCACTTTCCTTGAATATGTACTGATTTCTGTATTATAGGTGGTGTTCATAATTTTATTCCTCACAATATATTTCAAGCATGACAAGCACAATGTTGATAATTCAATTTTAAAAGTTGAAATCTGATAATTTTCTTATTTACCTATAATAGCACAAAAACGTCATAACATCTCATTAGCATAAAGAGTATGTTGCCAATTTCATTCAGCGATTTTAGGTTTTTAAAATCTTCATAACTTTTTTATTCTTTATCCGTTTTTCCTCAAACTTTCAGTAATATGCTTCTAAGATTTTTCTGCTTCTGTTAAAGTGCATACAAGTTTGGGGTTTCATTCTCCTTAAAATGGCCAAAAGTCATGTTATTTTCAAAGCAGTATTGGTGTTCAACAAGGGGAGAACCTCTCCCCAATTCTTTTTGCAGTGTATTTAAATGATTTCCAAGAAAGGTTTGAGCAAAAGCAAAGCTGGTTTGAAGAGTCTCTCTTCTGAAGTAAACGGAAGTCTGTGTCTTTAAGAAGTAGATTCTTATATTGATCCTGGTATTGATCTTTTTACCCTTTTGTATGCGCATGATAGGCTACTATCGTCTTGGCTGAGAGCCCTCTTGAGCTTCAAAAAAGCTCTACACTGTAAAAAAAAAGTACTGTAAAATTACAGAAATCTGATGTCAGCAGAGTCGCCAGAAATTTGCTGTAAAAATACATGCTGTATGTAATTTTAGCATACATTTCAGATCTGTAATTCAGATAACAGGTTCTTATGTAATCCGAATTAGCAGAAATACACTGTAAAAGATTTCACATTTATTTGTGTAGAAAAACATATTTATGTTAAATCTTGTTAACACAATACTTGTCAATTATTTTACATAATTTGATGTTTTTATAATTCTTTCTGTATTTACGTTTAATGACAGTGGTTTTTTTTTTTTTTTTCTTTTTCCAAATGCTGTATTTCTTTTCACAGTTTTGATGTTATTATAATAATTTTCTGTACTTCCGTTATAATGAGGGCGGTGTTTTTTTAAACAACTGCTTTATCCCGTTTCACAATTCTGGTGTATTTTTAATTCTTTTCTATTTTTTCGCTTTATAACTGTCAGTTTTTTCACACAATCGCTTTCCCTCGTTTTACAAATCTGATGTTTTATAAGATCAAATAACTGCAAAAATGTAAATTTATATCAATTTCTGTATCTGTATTTATTATTCATCTCAATAAAAATGTAAGCCAATCAACTTCAATTAACATTTGTCCCATGAAGCATATATAATACAGCTTGAGAATTGTGATCGAACACAAATTAGTCACAGGAAATCAATATTCTCAGCAAAAAAGCCACTTATGATACAGTACTGGGACTTGGGGGTGGGGTGGAGAAAAACACATCCATATATATAGATGGTTCTGGAGTAGTAAGAATCCAAAATACACTTGCACACTAATAAGGCACTGTACCCCTACCTATAAAGTCCACCTTAGTAAGATAAATTTCCTCCATAAAATTTTGAATGCCACCTTTCAAAACTCCAACAATACAATGTTTCCATAGAGAACCAATAATATCTAGTAAAATAAGGTAAATAATACTGAATTAAGTCATCCTTATAGCTAGCAGGTCTGAACAGTTACAAGGTCAGTTACAACGCACAGTAGACTGAATAGACTGAATATATGAAAGGGTCAAAAAAAAAAAAGTTTGAGAAAATCTACAAGAGGTCCAATAGTCCTTTAACCAGAAGGTTTGACAGACTGACAATGAAAAATTGGCACCTTTTTCTCACTCATATTTTCAACATTTAATCTCAATACCCCCCCCCCCCCTCCAATCCCAAACACACACCAGGACACTATAGTGCATTGGTCGATGGTAATACAAAATAGAAGATGATGAGACCTTCTCCGCTTCTTTCAAGATGAAACTAAACGTGGCAAAATATGAATATGAAAATTTCTCTACATTTACAGTATTGTCGATCTATCGGGTCTTCTGGATCGGGTCTTCAAACTTGCACACCATTTCTTGTGGAACCTTCTGCCCACTGGGCCAGCCTTTTGCCCCTTTCGTATATTTGGACTATCGGATCGTCTCTTAGGTGTCCGTTTATCAGACCTTCTAGCCATAGGGCTGTAACCTACTATTCAGTATGACATCAAACATTTTTTTTTTTTTTTTTTTTTGCATTGTTCAATATTTTCATGCAGTACAAATATCTGCTGGTTTAACACTTCCTTTTATTTACAGACACATATAAAAGATTGTATTTTGTATTTTACATAACTCTAGCTTGGGGTCAGCTGATAAACATGGTCTGATCAAAGCAACAGATTAACAGTTCAAAGCAACATATTAACAGTTCACCTTAAATATAGACATTTTTGGTCAACAAACCAGTTATACAAAAAAGTAAAATCAAAACTTTTGTCACACAAAGAACTCCCATACAGTGGTACAATACAGTATCAAAGTTGTAACAGTCACGGTAAGACCAAATCTTGGATTTGTTCACCTCACAAATAGACAATGTTTTTTCAACAAACCAGTTATACAAAAAAGTAGAATTATAACTTTTGTCACACAAAGAACTCCCATACAGTGGTACAATCAGTATCAAAGTTGTAACAGTCACGGTAAGACCAAATTTTGGATTTGTATAAAAGAACGTTTACTCACATTATTTTCCCAACATTTTAATGATCTTCTCAAAATGTGTTGCCAAGTGGCAAAGCTAGATATTATAAAATCATTTGCTTTTGCACTTTAACAAATTGATCTAGCTTTCTATCAACAGTAACAATCCGAACAACAGTGAGAAAAGGGTGGCATGATCTGTGTCCCTTTGCACATAAGGAGACATTTCTAACTCTTGGTGTTAATTGTAATCATAACCAATGATCTAAAGAGCATATCCAGCATTCAACGCCATTTCTTCAATATTTTCATACGGTACAAATTTCTACTGGTTAACACCTTCTTTTGTTTACACACATATAGAAGACTGTATTTTGTATTTTTACATAACTCCAGCTTGGGATCAGCTGATAAACATGGTCTAATCAAAGCAACAGACTAAAAGTTCAAAGCAACAAATGAACAGTTAACCTTAAAAACATGAACAATGTTTTGTCTAAAAACTGGTTATATCTAAAAAGTCAACCCAGATTTAAGTCTCTGGCAAGAAGAAAATGGATGACTCCCAAAACTGGAGGAAAGATCCAAATTAGATTTTCCACTGCGATTCAAAATCTGTCAGGTTGTTAATCAACGACAAGACCTTGGGATGGACACTGCCACGTGGGCACTTTTTGGCCTTAGAACGTGTAGACGGGTTTACACCTGCAAAGCACCTGTAGATATACAGAGAATATACAGAGAAAAGGGAGAGAGGGAGAGTGAACATGTAAATGCTTTGGTGGAGTATATAACCCATTTGGTAACAAGAGCTTGAAACTGTATGTCTGAGAGATGGTGACTGCGTTTGCACGGCTAGATCATTGCCTTAAGACATAAAAGGGAAATTTCTCTTCAAATGCATCTCCTATGGTGTCACATACTGATAGCAATGACCACAAAAAAAATAATAAGTAAAAAATAGATTATTTGTTGTTGCAAATTCACTGGCAGACAATGAGGGGACCTTTCAACTAAACTGACTTACTATAACAATCCAAAAAAAATTAAAGGTAAGGTCCGCCCCAGTATTATTTTGGTTTTAAAATAAGCAGAAAAATCAAAGAAAGAGATCAAAGAAAGTTTGAAAAAAATCTGATGAAAAAAAAAAGAAAGATGATTTTTTGAAGTTGTGATTAAGCAGACCCGAATTGGCAACTCTGTGACATATCTTGCAAGCTCATCTCCAATTTTCTCCATACACAATACACCAAAAAGCACAATTTTCTACGTTCTTGATGAGTAAGTACTTTTCAACCTAAACTGCTTTGTTTATAAGCAGAAGTGGAAAGATTATATCGAAGGTGCATCTATGACAAAACGTTTCTTCAGCGAAAAAATGGAAATTCATATTTTCGGTACAGGGCAAATGGCAGATGAGCTTGCCAGATACGTCACAGAGCTATCAATTTGGGTTTGCTTCATCACAACTTCAAAATTCATGACTTTCTTATTTCTCAACAGATTTTGCTCAAACTTACATTGAACTGTTCCTTGGATTTTTCTGCTTCTTTTACAGCCAACTAAATGTTAGGGTGGACCTAATCTTTAAACATGGCTTTTGAAGCCCGGTTTCACAAACACTTAATTACTTAAACATCTTGCCCTCTTAAGCACTATCATAATTATGATGACAGTAACACTACAGTGGAAATTCCGTATAAGGATAATCTAATACAAAGATACAAAGAAAGAAGGAAACATGTATTACTACAGGATATTTGTTACTGGTTGGACTGGAAGCATACCTGATACTACAAATTTTCATGGTCCTGGTGACTTTGTTATTATGAGTTTCCAATGGAGTAAAAATTGATGATCAGTACAATTATCTTAAAAGAAAAATAATAACAATTTTTAGTTCTGGTAGTTCAGAATTATTTGAAAGAAATTTCAACATACCTTTGCAGAAACTCCATGGTAGCTACTGCTTTCTTTGGGTATTGGATGTTGAACACAAAGAAGGATGAGAAGAGCAGGGAGACTGCGTCTGCTGCAGAATTGATGTGGCTGTTCACAATGATGCGGTCAATGGCAAGCATGAAGTTTTGCGTTGTGAATGGTGAACCTACAGGACATACAATAAAAATACAGTGCAATAATTAGGGGAGACACAACAAAAAAACAAAAACATGCCTGTTTTAAGTTTTAAAATATTAAAATCAATGAACCTCTCTACTCACAACCACCACAAAAATATATTACATTTATTTGTATTGTCTGGAGGTTGCAATATGTGAACATGACCAGATCCCACCCACATATTTAAAAAAGTAGTCACTACAATGTTATCACTCAGTTGCACTGTAACAAGATTCTGTGAATGGATCAACACGCCTGCAAATTTCTGATTTGCTGTTACTTTTGCATGGTTTCTTTTCACAGTACATGTATTTTTTTGGTTTTTTTTTATGCTCAAGCATATTTACGGTGTTCCGGCTTAGCTTTGTGTATGCCAGTGCAATTTTTCTGTCCTCGATGATTATTGTCATTTTGTTTTTTCTTTCATATGTACACTTATACTAGATCAAAGGTGTCACTGTTAGTTTAGAATATATCCATAGCCATAGGGTCTTGACTTAAGCTCAGTCTTAGTCTTAACGTTAGATCTAGAGTCATTCAGACTCTACTCGATAACTCGCTAGGCCAGGGCCCTAAAAGAGGCCTAACATTAGAGTAACAGTATCAACCTACTTACGTTAGACGTTAGTTACCTTAGTTGGCGTTAGAATTTATTATTCAGACTTTTTATTGGACAGTGTCAGTGCCAGTTAGTGTATGATGGGGGGACCTAAAGCTACGCACTTTGTTTCCAGCGGCTAAAAAGTCACTTTTACAATGATTTATGCAAATTTCTTCTATATATCTTGATTCTACATACTCTTAAATTAAATTCCTGAGCAAATTACGACGGACAAATATCAATAACATTAATTTTCAAATCGATGTCGATACCCATGTCGAATTTGGTTGAAAAAATTAAAGGGTCCTAAAGCTACGCACACGTAATAAATCAATGCAAATCTTGATTTTTTAAGCTGACTGACGTGAATTTCATCCCGATATGCAAATAGTGATAATATCACCCAAAATAAATGAAAATTACTCATTTTTTTTTTTTTTTTTTTGGCAAATATTTGATAATCGCGTTGCTCAGTCACACCAAAAGTTTGGCGCACTGAACGCGTCGCATTGCGCGTATTTGCGGGGTGCGTAGCTTTAGGACCTGCGTAGCTTTAGGACCCCTGACCATACTATAATAACACCCCCACTGGCACTGCCACTGGCAGTAGTCACAGTCACACAATCATAGATTGAATCACCTGATCACAATTCACACACAGCATAACCAAGTACCAATCATCGTTTAAAGTCTGTAGTGTAGACTGTGATATGTATTTAGGGCCGGCTACAGCGGACAAACTACAGACAGTGGCCCCCTTACAAAGGCCTAGGCTAGTTAGGGCAAGGCCTTACGAATTACGACTGCGAATACGATCTGACTTCACTCACTCTCTAAATTTTTCATCCAGACTGGGGCCTGGGCCAACGTTACTTTCTTTATCTCTCTCTCTCTCTCCCTCTCTCTCTCTTCTGAATGCATCTAACTTACAAATTACATTGCAGTTCAACTCCAGGATATGCAGACAAGAATCCTTTAACGACGTTACACCGCTTCTTCAACAATCAAGTGAGATCTGCTCCATCAAGTTTCAAACAGTCACGTTACTCGACTCGATCCATCCAACATGGCGCTGATCGGTGGCGATATCACGTGCGATATGGGTCAACGGGTGGCTCGTTCATGTTACTTTTTTTATACCCGATATAAAGTAATAATAATCAAATATAGATTTATAAGTGTACAATTTAAAGTGAAAATGTAATCATTTTAAAGATATCTCTTAGTAATTTAGAGTAAATTTTGTGCGACATTATTTGATTATTAACACTTTTAATAATTGCAAAACGGCTTCTTATTGACCTCGGCTCAGTGCCTCGGCGCGGCCAAATTACGCGCGCCAGCCAAATTTAAAAAAAAAAAAAAAATGGAGATCGATGGCGCCTGCTGACAGTCACGAAACGGCTTGTTCAAACATGTTTATGGCGCTGGCGCGCAAAGCCCTGCAACAAAGCTCGTCAACGTTTTGCATACAATTACAATAGATCTATTTACTGAGTTATTCAAATTTAGGGATGTTTCTTTCCTTGGGACCTAATGATGAGCTATTCCATCAACCTGTTTTAATGAATGAACCACAGTACATGTATGGAATATCCAGTTTGCATACATTACTTGTTGCTATGTCTGGCAAGCCTCTGATGGAAAGCTTTCGGTTGTCAAGAACAACTTTTGTTTAAGAATACGGTATGCATAAAATTTGAATATGTTAGTAAGCAGGTCTATTGTCAATGATGAGAAAAAAGGGAGACAATAATTTTTGACGCCTGGCGACAAAACATAGGCCTATTTAGAGAAATAGTAGAGCAATTAAATCAAATTACAGAAGCCATTCATTTTACACGTAGGCCTATTTTCTCCTTTGAACTAAAAAAGGAAAGAAAAAAAAAACGCAATTCTAATTCAAATTCAAGTTTCCACGTTCATTTTCTAGCGGCTACAGTAAGTTCGCAACATAAACCCTTTTTTTTTCTTATTGAGTTCTGCGGTATGTTTCATTAAAGCAAATCAGCATTCAGCAGTACCACATATTTACACATCAATGGTAAAGAGTAAAGACAGAGAATGCATCAAAATTCAGTCATATTTATTATGTTCACACCATTTAGTCAGCATCGTTGGAAAACAGAATTCTGTAAAAAAAAATAAATAATAAATAAAAAATAAAAACGCAACCGTCAGTGCACTTAGGCTACTTCATAGAATGTAATATTTCTTTTCAATCAAAACTAGTTATAAAAACGGAAGTTGGTAAAATAATCTTAGCTTCTGTATTTGAATTAAGTCAAGTTGAAGTAGAAATACATCATATTCATTCAATTTAAGAAATCATCGTTGGAATACAGACATCTGTAATAATACATTAAGGTAAAAAATTAAACTGTAAAATTACACAAAAAACTGTATAAAAATCCTATTTTGCCTTAAAATCACAAGTTTCTGATGTAACTCAGTTTCGCAATTACAAATGAGGTATTTTTACGGGAAAAATGTAAAAATAACATCACAACTGCTGTATTTATTATAAACAGAACAAATCTGTATTTTTTTCCCTGTAAAAATACAAATATTTTTTACAGTGTATATAGATGCAGCTTATGAGTATTGTGAATTGTGGTACTGTTAGTACCTCTAAGACAAAAATTATGATTTTCTCTAAAGGCAATGTGAGGAAAGCTCCGAAGACTGTTTTTGGTAATGAGGAGCTGAATGTTTGTTATGATTATACCTACCTGGTTGTAAAATTATTACAACAATGTATTTAAAAAGGCCATTGATAAACAAGTTTGTCAGGCCTGAAGGGCTTTTTATGCTGCAAAAATGAAGTTAGAATTTGTGTGCTTGCCCCTTGATCTCCAGTTACAGCTCTTAGAGCAATTGGTACAGCCAATACTGTTCTACGGGTGTGAGATAAAAAATGGGGGACTTAAAAATGATGCATTTTGAATTTTTGATTAAAGTTCAAAGAATTATGTGGGTAAAGAGACTATTGGGTGGGGACCAGCAAATGAAATGGAAGCAATATTAATTTTGATTATTGTAATATACTTGGCATATAGGAGAGAAATTCATTTTCTTCTGTAATTATGAAATTAGACAGCTCAAATTGTCTTTACCACCATTTTATGTGGAAATATTAAGAGATATGGTTATAGAAGTGGGAGATTTAAGACATATCTATGGCAATTATAAAGGTAATGAAGTTATTTTTAACAACAAACATATATGTTTTCGAGATTTTATATTCTATCATGTAGATTTAATATCAAAAGGCATAGTTAGATTGGAACATATTGTGGATAAAAATGGTGAATTGAAAACAGATGCATATTTTACTAATATAGGGGTCTTAGTTTATGGAATATATTGTAGGTAAAACACATATTTGAGAAAATTCCCTTTAGTTGGAAAAAGGCAAATGCATATGAAAAGAAGAAGGAATTAGACAGGGAAGGAATTTAATTTTTTTCTCGCAGATAAAATTGTCCCCTTAGGTGAAATTGTTTCGAAGAGATTATACAACTATTCTTAGTAAATTGTCATGTAGTAAATAGATTAAAAGAATCATTTGATTTGTCTATTAGAGACATTGAATCTTTTTTCCTTAGACTAAGGAAATGTACTTTAAATAGTATAAGCTTAGGGAATTCTAATTCAAAATGTTACATGGGATTATTTACACGAATCATGATTTAATTCGGTTTGGACTGGCTCCAAGTAGTTTATGCTCCTTTTGCAAAAGGGAAGAAGAAACATATCGTCACGTATTTCAAGAATGTGAACATATTCAGTGGCTATAGGAAATCAGGGTAATGTGCTGAACTTGCCGAATTCAAAGGAATTAAACTGGGAGAGAATTTTATTTGGTGTGACTTTGGGGCGATGTGGGGAAAAATGTATATATATTGAATCATGTAATATTTTTAATAAAATATTTGATATTTCAATGTATATAGGAAGACGAATATACCTCCTAACAGCAAAGAAGTGAGAGAAATATTGGTAGGGAATCAAGTTTAAGAAAAAACACCCTGTCATTACAAAGAAATGGGAAGCTTTTGATTTCGGATGAAGGGAGGGGTCTTTTTGATGCGAAGTGCAATGGATAAAATATTTTGATTAAGAGCTATAAATGGATTGTACTTCCTTCCCTCCCAAGGGATATGACATTGGTTGTGTGCAGATTCTTACACTTATTGCCAGTCACGAAGTGCGGAAAGGAGCGCTTAGGGATTGGGTTGGGGAAGGGGGAGGGGCTGGAAGGGATGAGGTTTTGTTTGGGGATGTGCGGGTATGTCTGTCTCTCTCTTTTTTTTCTTTTTTTCCCCTCTCTCTCATATTTCATTTTTCGATTGTTTCCTTTCTTTCTCCTTTTTATCTTTAATACATTTTTCTTTCAGTGAAAAAAAAACATATAAAAGGAACAGTTATATTCAAGGTATATTTTCAGTTGTATAAATAATTCTTTGTTCGCCCATGAATGTATACATTTTTGCAGATAACGTAAAGGTATATTTTAAGTTGTATATCTGTATGATTTTAAGTAAGCTGAGATTTTAAGTGACTAACAAGTACATGCATGTGTAAATTCTTTGTTCTTCCATGAATGTATACATTTTTCCATACACGTATAGATTTACTTGTAAAATTGTAAAAGTTTCTCTTTATAGTTTATTCATGATTGTAATGTTTCTATGTTTGTATATCCTTTTGATTTCACTGAAAAGAAATGAATAAAAGAATATTTAAAACAAAAAATTTGGGTGTCACACCCTGAAAAAAAAAACAACCTCTCATGTCAATGGATTCACTTTGTGATACTACTAATAAAAAAATTTCGGCAAATTTGGTTGTCACACCCGCCCACCCCCCATTCAAAATGTTCTAGCGACGACCCTGTCGAGGGGGTTAAACTTATTTAGGGGTAATTTTTTTGGAGAAAAAGGGCGAAGAATCTTTAATAGGGTGTGATTTTGACCAGCAATGGATAAAACTTGTTCAGGGGGTTCTGCAGGGGCGGCGCACCCGGGGGTGGGGGGTAGGGGGCACAGTGCCCCCACTTTTTCAAGTACCCAAAAGTGCACTTTTTATTTCTGAAAAATGCCCCCCTTTGTCTCTGATAAGTGCCCTTTTTTAATACTAAAAGTGCCTTTTTTCCTTTCTAATATGTGCCCTTTCCCCCTTCTGATAAGTACCCTTTTTTATCCTGAAGAAAAATGCCCCCTTTGAAATCAGATCATTGCCACCTTATCTCTCTAATAAGTGCCTTTTCTCCTTCTGAAAAGTGCCCCTTTTAAAATCTTATAATTGCTACCTTATCTCATTATAATAAGTACCCTTTTCTCCTTCTGATAAGCACTCCTTTTCGAATCTAACATTTGCCCATTTTTTCCCTCTCTAATATATGCTCTTTTCTCTTTTGATGAGTGCATTTTTACTTCTGATAGATGCCACTTTTCCCTTCTAATAAGTGCTCATTTTCCCCTTCTGATAAGTGCCCCTTCTTTACTCTTGATAAGTGCCCTCTCTTTACTTCTGATAAGTGCTCTTTTTACTATCTAATATGTGCCCTTTCCCTCTTATCATAAGTGCCCCCTTTCAACTCTTATAAGTGCCCTTTCCACCTCTGATAAGAGACCTTTCCTCTTCTTATAAGTGCCTTTATATCAAACTCTTTTCTTTTACAAAAAGAGCCATATCTAGCTACAAAGAATCAGTGCGGCTTTATGTAGTAACAGGTAACCATATTACTACAACTACACTAAGCAACGGAGCTGGCCGGGGGCGATAGGGGCACAATGCCCATCCCCCCCCCCCCCCCCCCTCCAGGAAAGGATTTCTCATTCCGCTCGCTTGATTGTGCCCATAATTTACACCAAGTAAGGGCAATATTTTTCTGAATAATTATGTTCCCATAACTCGCTCTTACAGTATATAATGAAATTAAGCAGATCGCATAAAGTATGTTATATATCGCTGTAATCCTAAAGAAAACGACAGGGTTAATGTAAAATTAAAAGATCATTCGACATTCCCCCAAAATGAAATTGATGTAGTCATTTTTATTATATCGCTGTAAATTATGCACAACTCAAGGACTTCAGCATTAGAAAAAAAGTCTGAAAATTCTTGCTCGCTCACTTCACTCGCTCCCACATGAATCGTTAGACCATTACACACAACTGCTAATTAGGGAAGCTGAAGAAGTGTCTGGAACCACAATAAAAAGGAAGAAGGTGATGCTCGACAGTAATTATATTAATTAGACTGTAGGGTAATACCTATGTCACAAAATGGTCCTTTTTTCTATTTATGTTTACCCCTTGTCCATGCCCCTTTTCCTACCCAAAGTGCCCTTTTTTGCTGGTGCTCCCCCCCCCCCCCCTTTTGAAAGACGCTCCGCCGCACAGTGGGCCAGAATGGCTCCAAAGTGCGCCAAAATTCATATTCACTGAGTTTTACCTAAAATTTGAATTTAAATGATGTGTCTATGGGTTTTCAGACCCGTAGAATCCAATGAAAATATTTTCAAATGCCTATGACGTCATTAAAATACCGATTTCTGATTGGCTACCAAAATTCAATGGAAAATAACACATTTCTCGTATTACAATGATTTTCCTACTTCAGAAAATTGATAATGCGATCTCTACGCTTGTATATCAAAAAGTGAAAAAGGTGTTAACTTAAAGCTCAGGCAATATGGTACATAAGAGAGACTTAAATGGGGCGCCCTATTGGAAAATATTTGAAATAATGAGAAATTTGCAATGTATTGCACTGTATGATGTCATTACTTGAAAGCAAACATTGATAATGTATATACTAATAAAATAATAATATTCAACTAACTAAAAAATGAGTTATTAAATTTAGTTATTAGTTATTAGTTATTAAAGTTTTTAAAAAATGAAAGAGCGCCCTCTGTAGCATTGATAACTTTGCGAAAGAGAAACGTACCTGTATCACTAAAAAGTAATTCTGTAGGTACTATCGAGTTATCAAAATCATAATACTGACTGATAAAGTCCATGCATATTCTAAGTCCTTTTGCCCTATTGTTTATATTGTGAGAAGAGTGAATTATTTCGAAAAGCCTTCGCCTTGAAATGTTCACTGAAGCCCTTGTGAATTACTCAGAATATTGGGTCTGTTTAAAAAAAAAAAAGATAGACAACATTTTGAAAGCTTGGTTTTGGTGTTGGATAAATTATGATACAAATTATACTTTCTCCAATGGTTTCAAAATTCTATAAATTATAAACAACCGGTATGAATTTTAAACTACATGACAGTCATTAATCGCGCCCTCTCAACAATGGGTCTATATGTCCTAACTAAACAGTTCCAAAGCCTTGAAGAAAAAAAAAATCGAATAGTAGAGGGAAAATGTACAAGTAGGTCTATACACTAATTTAAAAAAAAATAAGAAACATGCTTATATATATATATATATATATATATATATATAATAAAGATATACAAATAGAGGAATAGGTAGATAGATAAACAGATAGACAGATAGAGGGGTGCGTGTTTGAATAGATAAATGGATAGGCCTATAGACAGATAGATGGATGGGGTACGTGTAGATAAATAAAAATAATTAATGCACTCAAAAGGCGAGCGTAATCTTGCCCTTTGGACTTCATTCATTGAAGTAAAAAAAAAAAAATTGTACAGCCCAGCGCATTTTTCAAAGAAGAGAAACTTCACATTGTTTGACAAGTGTAGGTCCTTAAAAGAATTCTGGCTTGGAAGCAAGCAATATTGTTTATTTATACAAAATAGGAGCATTTACGGACAGTGGAACTTAATATCAGATCTTCACCTTACCCTACATCATAACAGAAGCCTATTCTATTCATATAGCAATTGCACGAACATGAACTACATCTACTCTTAAAGGATATTAATAACAACAGGATAAGTTTTACCTTAAAAGAAGAATATAACACATTAAAACAATTTTCTCGGGATAGAAGAAGTGCAAAAAGTTGAGCACCCCTTAGAATACTGAACACCACTGAACATCTTTGGCATCAAAATGTAACTGCGATGTTAGAAAATAGAAACCAGATCAATTTAGGCAGTAGTGGTAGTCATTTCACCCGCTTGATGTAAACATTTAAATCCTATCCACAGATTGTGATGAACATGACGCTCCAGATGCCCCTTCTCTTCTCATTCTCTCTTTCTCTCTTTCTATCTTTCTTTGTTTTTTTTTCCTCTCTCTCACTCCTTCTCCATCTCTCTCTATATCTTATTTTTTCTATCTCAGTTTTCATTTTCTGTTATGATTCCTTCCACTGTTTTGTTTCCGAACTTCATTGAGGAAACTTGGGAATCTCTTCTTGACCGACGAATGTTCTACCACTGAAGACTGGACTAAGGATTAAAATGCAATCCATATGTGGGATATTAGTTATTTTTTGACATGCCTCATCATCTAAAACGGGCCAGAAGACTATCATTAAAAGCTTCTTTCGGTACTAATGTCAAAAAGCATATTGAACTTAGTTATTCTTTGTTGTGTGCTTTGCCATTTTCACGAACACAGTGCGCGCTTCTATCGCATGGAAGATTTAGGCGGAAAAATGAGGCGAACATGCGGTGGAAAATGGGTTCTTACTCAAAAAGTTGCAAAAAGTAGCAGGCAAATTTGGTAGCAGTGTAAAGCATGAACTATAAGAAAGGCGATCATGATATTTTCAGCGCGGAAATCGACGGAAATGTTGACCATCTTTGCGCTTGAAAAAAAATATGCTATTTTCCGCCCAATATTTTGTGTTTCATCCAAAATTACTTTCGAGAGGAATAGGAGTTTGTCTGTAAACTCTATCATTATTTAAAATAACTATTCTGGAATAAGCATGTTAAATTTGAAGTGTATTAAACGACCCGTTTGGCAAAAACCTTTAATAAAACGCGGCTTGCATTCAGTTACACAATGCATAACAAATAATCCAAGTTTCGGGTCTTTTTGAATAAAAATGACTCACTTAAAATTAATTCCAAGAAGAAATACTGCTCAGAGGTGTTCTACACGTTGTAATCTTTGCTTAGAACGTGAAAAATTTTGATTTTGTTTCATTGACCAAATCCCTATTTTGGCGCACTTTTGCTGACACCTGGCCCACTGTGCGCCGCCCCTGGTGTTTTGGAAAACCTGTGGTCACGCGTGTGTACAGCAATATATTTGATTCCCCCCCCCCCCCCCCCCTCCAAGGCATGTGAAAGTGGATATCTTCGTAATCTTCTCAGTTTTTTCGTGATTACTGGCTATGGATCTAATCACTTTGCCTAAAATAGATACCCACCTCACAAGCCATAGCTCAAAGCCGGGCCTGCATCTGCGGGTGCACGTCATCCGGAAGTCTTGTACAAGTGTGTGCATATCATGCATGCAGGCTCTGTGCATCGCATCCCGCGTATATTGTGCATAGCGTATACAGAATTTATTTGCGAACTCGTACGGGAGCGCCAAATTATCATCATCATCGCCATCAGACCTGCGGGAGGAGCAACAGCCTGATTATTTACTTTTTCTGACCTGGAATCTGCTCTTAAAATACGCATTATTCCTTTCTTTGTGTGGACTCGAACTCCTGTGGAAATATGGATGAAACCTACGATGTCATTGTTCTTGGAACAGGTCTGAAGGTAATGGAAATTGTGATTTAATGCTAATCATCTCTTTGTGTGTTGCTATTGAAATTATGCACAAAAGCTGTGTAGATCTCTCGAATGAATGGGATGGGCGTGTGTCTCTGTTGCAATTGATCGGGAAGCTTGGAGTCTTTTGGACTGTATTGATGGGGAACCCTGCGTCTGCGCACCTACGATTTTGACCTAAAAATGAACTAGAATTTCTTTAATATTCCTTTAAAGCTTAATTTCAATATTAGCCCTGATATTCTAAAGAGTAATTTGCAAGAAATCTCATCAAAATTAGAGCAAGGACAATGCTATTTTCAGTCACATGAAACTGCGTCTGTGTCATTTCAACATTGCAAATACAATGGTGCCCATGTCTGCACCCTCATTCATTTTACACGCATTTCGGGAGTTTTGACATGAAAGACAACATTTTGAGGCTTGTTGAGAAAATGTCTAAAATAAGACCTTTTTTCAATATTTTGACTCGTTTTTTCCATGAATACCTATCGCTATGATAAAGATGAAAAGTTTGTGTTCGTTACATGTTTTGTTTCATCAGAATTGCGCAGTTACGCATGTGCGCAGACTTGGGTACTCGAGCTATACTACTCACACATATAATATATGCAAGGTTATTGACTTGTAGATAACCTCGCACCCTGTACCTTCCTACCACAAAGAATTGCCTCCCATAGCAAGTGTGTGATCTCTAAGTTAGTCTAGCACATTTGTGTGCTGGAAAGGAGCAACATTGCCGGCCAAAAACAGCCTGAAAGTTTCACTTGATCAAGATGATAAAGATCCTATTGAAGAATCTGGCATGAAATCAGAATTCAGATATTCTATCATCCTAAAATGTAACAGAAGGAAATATTTTCTCAAAACTCTCCCTGTTTTAATATTGGTGTTTTTACCTCTTCAAGTTGGAGGTCACGACTGCCGCCGAAATCGATGCAGCCCCACATAAAATTCATAGTGATGGCTCCATGAGTGGGACTGTACTAGACAGAAAAATCTGTTTGGAGGAGTTTCATAACATCTGTTGACTTTTGAGGCTCTCCTCCAAGACAGACAGAAGCCTCCAATAGTCAGTCACCATGCTCACTGTACTTGTAGTCAAGTACCTCTCTGCCTTACTCCAGGGAGCACCGCCACTGCGATGAAGGTGGTGCTCCCTGGAGTTACTCTCTGCCTGCCTTAAAGGGCAACGCAACCTTGGTAATATAAGATGATTTGTGTGCATGGTGTCAAAGCAGAAAAATCAGAAAAATGGGATGGTGAAGGTTTGAAAGAAATTGGACAAGGAATAAGAAACTTATGGATGTTTGAAAAATGAGATCACTCAATCCATGGCTATGCTGATTACTATTCTCAAATTGGCAATTTGGTGAGTCGATTGGGACATATCGGCAGTCAACTCTCCAGTTTGTCGTACACTAAAATATAATTAATTTGCCGTTTTCTCCTAAGTGCCTTTTGTATTGGAGTGGTTGAACACACTCATGGAACCAACATCGGTAGCAGTGGTTTAGCCAGCGAGGCGTCTGGGCGTCTTTTGGACGCCCATTTCTTCTGGAAGACGCCCAGCAAAATTTGCAAGACGCCTTGATCAAAATCATTTGATGGACGCCCTTTTAAAGATTTAATAGTTAAAGATAAATTTGCATAAGACGCCTTTTAGAAATCATTTGATGGACGCCCTTTCAGTTTTTGTAAAGATGTTTTGTATTCACGATAATTTATATCCTCGGCTTCTCAGCAGAAGTCGAAGTCGTAAACGCTCCCGCAAACAAGTACCATACGTGCGTACGGGTCTAGGCTGTAGCTACTTAGTCTTTGCGCGACACCTTTTCGGAAAATTTTCTTTCCGAAACGCATTATCACTGTTACAATGAGAGGTCTAAAAGTTATCATCATCCGTGTAATGAGACTATCGCTAGATCTACAATCGGATACACTGCACAGAGAAATTGTTCCTTACCACATCAAGTCCATAGTCACCTCAAAAAATCAATCTGTAAAGCCAAAGCCTGCCTCAAAAATGCGGAATTAGTGCCATTTTTTAAAATCGCGCGGCGCTTAAGTCGGGTTGTGAGGAACAGAGTCACCGAAAACTCGCTAAAACTCAAGAAATCGGTGGATTTATGACGGGGATTTTTACTTATCGCGCGCGAGATCGATGCTCATCGAGTGAAATGGTATCCGCGAAAAACAAATTGGAAAAGAAAAATCGCCCGGAACTGTGCACATTCAGTGTATATGTACATACATACATATACGCAGTGGCGGATTTAGGGGGGGGGTTGGGCAATCCTGGCCCGTGCCCCCCCCCCCCTTTTGAGGGAAAACAATGCATTGTGCCCTCCCCCCCCTATTTGTGATTGTGGCCCCCCCCCCCCCTGTTCGACCAGGAAACCTTTTTTTTTTTTTTTTTGCTTGTCAGAGAATTATGGAGGGGAACTGGACCCCATTACCCCCCCCCCCCCCCCCTCCACTGAGCGACTTTTGGAGGGCTGGCGAAAAAAAAAATTTTGGTCGACATTTGTACATTGTTAACCTGATGGTAAAGTAATACTTACATTAATACATGTATAATGAAAACTTACATTCATGTAGGGAAAACAAATCATCAGAATGTGTAACTTCAACATGTTTTTACCTTAAAGTAGATATTCAAAGCAAATCACAAATATGCTCAATAATGTATCTCTAGAAACTAGAAAGCTTGCAGATGGTAATCGTATAAGTTTTACGTTAACTGCGTGTTTGATGATTAAAAAATGGCACAAATAAAAACGCTTCTCAACATCTGGGATATCCGAGCGATTCGCCAGAAATATACCCATGTTTTCATGACGTCACATCAGGTACCAATCCTGCCTAAGCAGACGACGTCCTATATCAAGTGAACGTAACTGCAATGCAATTATTTTTAAATTATAAAGAGTTTGGTGTGTTTCACCATGACCGTATTTCACATCATTCTAAAAGGGAAGTGAAACCGTTTCTAGTAACTAAAATCTTTTGTTTGTAAAAAGTCATGATAAGGGTCAATGATCAATCAAAGAAATCACACTTTCGAATTGTAAAGCCCGCTGAATTATAGCATGGATGGTATTCGTTCCCTCTTGAAACGCCGACATGCCGCGGTGCATGCAGCTGAAAATACAATGGCATCTTATTTTGTTTACAAGCGATTGATTCCTTTATTTTTTTAACGCTGCATTTTTCATCAAAATAATACCATGCAGGAAATTTAGAGTGAGGCAACAAATAAACATTTATACTGACGCTAGCGAAGTAAGAGAAATAAGTGAAGATGAGATGACAAAACAGGCACTGAAAATGTGTAAGATGTTATGGGGCATCGTCTGCTTAGGAAGGATTGCTCCCCGGTATGACGTCACATATCTCAGCAGCGTTCAAAGAGCTCTATAGGTGCTATAGCAGGGCTGTGTTATATCATTTTATAATTGATAATAATCATTACTTCAAATGTTTCCAAGCGTTGAATTTTGATGAACCTTGTTCAATCTAAGCTTCACCTATGCAATAATAAAAATTAAATCAATATTCAAAATCAATGAAATTCTACTTTAAACACTGAGGGAATAATTCCAGCAAGCTAGGAGTAAACGAGCAAGGAAACAGTGTCTTTTTAGATAGAAATAATGAAAAATTTCAAGCGGAAAGGGGGCGCTGCCCCCTTTTACCCCTGCCAGGGGCGCTGCCCCCTGGACCCCCTGAACGGCTCGCTGCACTCGCCCAATTTTTTGGACACCCTGCTTTTTAATTTGGACACCCAATTTTAAAATCCTGGCTAAAGCCCTGATCGGTAGCATTCACGACCTCTAAGCTGAAGAGGTAAAAACACCATTATAATCAGTAAAATTTTGAGAAAATACTTACTTCTACATTTTAGGATGATAGAATATATCTGATTTCATGCCAGATTCTTCAATAGGATCTTTATCATCTTGATCAAGTGAAATTTTCAGGCTGTTATTGGCCAGCGATCTTTCTCCTTTCAAGCACACATACATGTGTATGTGCTAGAGATCACAAACTTGCTTTGGGAGGCAATACCTCCGTACCTTCGTACAGTGAACGAAGGTACGGAGTGCAAGGTTATCTACAATAACCTCGCATATACATGTACATGTAGGCTCGCATAAGTGTCAGTGGCTTGAAACTAAAGTTGTTATTTGTTAAGCACTATGGCAAGACCTAAGGGTCCTAAAGCTACACAAGTCCTACATGTAAGGCTACACATATGCTTTTCTGCTGTGACTGAGCAACAAGGATATCATTGAGGTTTGGATAAAAGAATGAGTGATTTTCCTTCAGTTTTGTGATATTATCATTATTTGTAAATCGGGGTGAAATTCCCATCAGTCAGCTTCAAAATCAAGATTTGCATTCATTTTATGTGTGCATAGCTTTAGGACCCTTTCATTTTGTCGAACAAAATTTGACATGGCCATCGATATTGACTTGAAAATGTTAGTTATTGACAATCTTTCGCTGCAATTTCTGAAAGATTCAACTTCAGAACATTCAGAACTAAGTCAGATAAAAGAAATTCACATAAACCACTGAATTAAATGTTTTTTAGCCACTGAAAACAAAGTGTGTAGCTTTAAGTCCCCCATCATACATTTATCTACATTACTTCTCTCCACCCAAGTGATAAATGGGAACCTACAATGTATTAGGAAGTGAAAAAATTGTGGTTTATTTAGCATTCTTAGTATAGATTGCAAAAAGGTGCCTGGCTGGAATGCTCCCCAGTTAGTTGGGAAGGTTCTGAATCTGAGGACTGATAACACATATATGTAAAGGGATAGAGACGCTATAGATGTATTAGCGCTATTTAATTTAAATCCAAAATATAAATTTTCTGTATAAAAGTGTATGATTATTTTATTTTTTCACTTTCCAGGAATGTGTGATTAGTGGAATTATGTCTGTGCGGGGTAAGAAAGTTCTTCATCTTGATCGGAACAAGTACTATGGTGGAGAAAGTGCATCTATCACTCCCCTCAGGGATGTAAGTCAAATTTATTAATTTAGCAAAATCTGTTGTAAATGGAATTTGTGACTTCCACATGAATGGTTTACCCCCATTCAGACTATCAAAAGTAATTGTCTAGCTGTAGTAAAAAAAAACCTACAGCTACATGTCTATGATGGGTAATTTTGATGAATAACTTTTTTCTTGTCTAAACGTCATGTAACATAATATTGTATAGCGAAACAGAGGTTTAAACGTTGTTTTAAATCTCCAAAAAGAATAGGGTCCATCGCCCACATAAACATTGTAAGTACTTAATGAACAAACAAAAATAATTTACATGTACATGTAAGTAATGGAGCTTATTGTAAGAGTGCACTGATATGACCAGCCAGCTGTTAATTATGTACCTTGTATAATGTACTTGACTCAGCTTGAGCAGTGTCGTTGAAGAACATGTAAGCCACACTTGACATGCCATATAAGCTGACCTCCCTAAAACTATTCTTAATGTGACATTAGCCTGTGTGACATTCATGAATATGTAATGTTTTTATTTCATTCCTGTGTGTATGCACATGTCTACAAATTATTGTTTTACGTGACGTTTCTTTATCCAAATTTCATATAAATATGCTCTTATGTGGATGCCTTGTTAAAGATAAAGTTGACTACTGGTCATGCATTTACATTGTGAAAGAAACTGGAAGCAATTAGGAAAGGTCAATTATGTAGTACTTAAGAATTGATGTACATGTATACTGTGCAGCTTTGAAATGGTCAAAATGAAAAGATATATCCTCAGTCTTGCTGAGAATCAGATGCATTGCACAGTGCACACAGATATGACTACACACATGTGGCATGAAAGTTTGGTCCAAACTTTTCTGCCAATTCTCATCATATTTAGCAATGATTTAGCAATGATTGAATGTCCATTGAACAGAGGGCAAATGTAGTCGCTTATCATCATATTTTGTACTCCTTGCAATGCGGATGCGAGTGAGAGCTAGGGACTAGCTACATGTAGCTGCCGAGCTTCTGCTTATGACGGTTCATTTTAGAGAAAAACCAATGCCAGATTTAAAATAAGGTGCATACATGTATGACATGCCTATTAACAATCCATTAGTTTGATTTTAAAATAGTAAACCTGTAAAGAGAAGATTTAGCTAGCCTGATTTAGTAGAGTATTCATAGAGGCCTACAGTATTGCTCCAAAGTAGGGGGTCATGTTATGGGAAAATTTTAATTTGGGGAAATTTCATTGTGCCTTGGGACACCTGCCAGTGTCAAGCCATTCCATAATCACTCACTGGTAATTGTAACTATTTAGAAATAATTAAATAATTAAAAGCCTATGTACAGTACATGTACCGGTAATTAAGATGCAATACATGTTCGTGTATTTTACCCTCAAATCCTTTCCCTTCCCAACTCATATTGAACGAAATAAACAGAGAAAGCATTTGGGAGGAAGATGGAGTTTACAATGTCTTCAACATTTAACAATATTAACTTGTAGCTTCATTTTATACCTAAATGAACTAGATTGTACATGTATGTTGCAGTTTGTGTAACTCTCTACTCAATACTGTCAAACCAGAAACTTTTGCAACATAAAAACTTTCGCGAATCGTTGATGACAGCCAATTTTACAGCAAAAAAATTTCGCAAATTGCAATAATCTTATGTTGTTTCAATTTTAATTTGATTATTTCGCGACATGAAACTTTCACGAATCTCGACCACTAGCGAAATTCGCTAAAGTTTCATGCACGCAAAAATTAGCCTTCAATTATAAAAAATTCTTAAAGAAAGACTAGTATACAGAACATGAAAGAGGACCATTTTGATCACCTTTAAAACCAAACCATAGTGCCTAAAGTGCTCTGCATTATTTTCTGATTTTTGCTATGGGGCTACATGTATGAAAATCTACATTGAATTAAAGCCTATGTACAGTACATGTACTGGTAATTAAGATGCAATACATATGCATGTATTTTACCCTCAAATCCTTTCTCTTCCCAACTCATATTAAACAAAATAAATAGAGAAAACATTTGGGAGGAAGATGGAGTTTACAATGTCATTGAACAGTATTAACTTGTAGCTTCATTTTATACTAAATGAACTAAATTGTACATGTATGTTGTGCAATTTGTGTAACTGTATACTGAATAGTACAATATGATCTAGGGTACATGTATAATACATGTACATGTATGCTATAAGTGACCTTGGTCTTTTATTTCTGTGCCTGAAAGTGTGAAATATTTGTCCTTACAATGCCATTACCAGAGCATGACTAATACTTCTACTTGTACATGTACACTTTATGATGTTAAAGGGAAACACATGTTACAGTATGTACATCAAAAATATATTTAGGGCATTTACATGTACATGTAAGATGCAACAGATCTGGTAACGACTTTGTGTATCTGTAGTTCATCTGTTTCACTTATAAAATGTATTCCTTTTGTGATGACATTTGGGAGTTATAGTGTGAACTACATGTAGTAGTTGAATAAATCTTTATTCATGGCCTCTAGGCTGGGATCCAAATTATGCACATTATGGGGAAGCATAGAAACACTTGTGACAGACATGGAATAGATTTGCAACATGATTTACATGTTGAAGAACTATCTTGGGAAATGGGATTGTTAAAAGCTAGTACACATGACTGGGAAATGTAACAATTCAACTACAAACAGACATGTACATGTAATGTAGTTCATGACCTTGCTCTTCTCTCTGAATGCGGACGAGTGTGAATTATTTCCCCCTACATGTACATGGTCCATGGTTTGTACATGTATGTACAATGAATACATGTATGTACAATGAAAAGTGCATGATTGTGCATGCAGAGACTTTGAAACTGTCTCTTTATGTATGTTACCTGTTTTAAAAAATGATAAGATTTGTTTACTTCCTGTTATTTCATGACTGATTGTAGTATTGTTTGTTTAATCTAATAGGGTAAGATACTTTTAGGGACTTCAAAATCAATACAGAATTTAATTCACTATTGTGCAACTGTATTCAGAATCACATTTTATTTTGTATTTTTTGTCCTTTAATTCCTTCACTGGTTACTTTACTTTACTTTTTGTTTCATCTCATAAGGCTAAATGGATGATTTGAAACTTGCATAGATACATGTACTCAGATTTCTGTAATTCATTAATTATGTAAATATGCATTTTTTTATAATTACAAATAATGATTTATTGTTTCTTGACAGATTTTCTCTCCGTTTGCTTTATCTGATCATAGGGCTATTTTGGAGATCCAATTTTTTGTTACCCAAAATTTGTTTACTTATGCTAGTTTGATACAACTTTCTAAATCACATGCTTATTCTTTATTTTTGACCAATTTTCATTCTGTTTCATATAAAAGGGCTGAGTACAGGCTCCTTTGGAACTTCTACACAGAATAAGCCATTTTGTAATCACAAAAATTAATGTCAATCCTACACTGACCTAGATTTGCATGTATTTTATGCACCTCATAATGTAATTCTCTCATTCAATTGCTATCTTTTCAAATTAATACTTCACCGTGGAAATGAGTGAAGATGACTCGAAGTCCCAACAGAGGAAGAGAGCCTCAACTATCTCTCTCTCTCTCTCTCTCTCTCTCTCCCTCTCCCTCTCTCTCTCTCCCTCTCCCTCTCATTATCTTCCTGACTGTAGATGTATTATTCATTGTCTTGTTATCTTTTGCAGGTGTATGACCACTTCAAAGTAGAGATGCCTGGTGGTGAAGACAGCATGGGTAGAGGCAGGGACTGGAATGTCGATCTTATCCCTAAATTTCTCATGGCCACAGGTAAACCAAAGATAGGAAAGGATTCTAGAATAGACCCTTTTACTAATGTATTCATGCCCCCATGCGAGCTTTGGCATGCTTCTGGCCCATACCATCTAATACGCACATTGCTGCTATTCAAAGTGAATACTCAAAGTTGGTTATTATTGGAAAAATAGAGACTTCATTTGTTTATTGGTTCCTTTATTCATATTCTAATCCACCACAAATAAATTGAAGTATAAGAGTGATGCTGATTGATATCAACTATTAGGTAAACCATGTAATGTAGAAGAGAAAAGAAAAACTTAACCAAAAAGAGAGCTTTATCAAAACCTTTTTCAGGCAGATACTGATAGGATTTAATGGTAGGTCTACATGCAAACATACAAGTGATTCAAACTATGATGCCACAGATGATTGGGGAGAACTAGGTCTAGGTCTATTACCCCTTTCCAAATTCCAAAACAAACCTGGAGAACTTCAACAGATGACTAAAAGCATGTGAACAAAAGGATATTTGGCCTAGAAACATTGCTCAAGCAATTTTGTGCCGAGGGGGAAATTGTCCGGATCAATTCTTCCAAGTAGCCTGCGCAGGGCCTGCTAGATCATGCCAGCTTATATGCCGACCACCAGTGGAGTGAAAGTACCCAAAGCACCTTACTAACACTCACAATTAATCGACGGATCGACAATAGCTGTAAGGTAGTCATCGACGGCGGCACTCTATTACTTCAGTTGAGATGCCTACTTCTGGTACAGGCATGTGTAATGAGTTTTCCTATGATCACCTGATGTGTCTTAGTCATGAATGGATCGAAAACAGTATCGGAAAGTGACTTAAACATTGATTAAACCATAGTTCATGCAAAAGTGTTTGTGTGGGTATGGGGTTCCATTGCGAAGCAGCAATGTGCTGGTTGGAGGAAAATAAGAGGAGAAATTTAGCAAGGTATCCGTGGATGCGAGATGTTAAGTGGGTGAAATTTCCTACGCATCCTACCTGAGCAACGGCATGGAAGAAATTGACAGAACATTCTAGGATTTGTTCGAGACATTTTGACGATGAACAAATTATACTCTGATGGCCATATCACTGGCTTACCAAAATATTTCTTTTGGAATGAAAATCTTTGTCCTCAGGACCATCCATCATGATAGATGACATGATAAAAAATATCAGCAAACTTGATGAATTTTGTAGCTGTAGTATTGACGATCGTGCATAGATACAAATACTGCAGGCACGTCTTGGTCACTGAACTCTTCACTACGTAGTAAAGAGTTCTAGGCAAAAAGACGGGATGTAGACAACACAACCGAAAGCTGGACCCGCTGAACCCACAGCACGCGTCAGCCAATCAAAAGCAAGCATTTGATAAATACCTGTTGACACCCTCTAGCGTCTAAATAGTTATATTTATTGTCAATCCCTCAAATTGCTGTCTGCAATTCTGCTCCCATTAAAAGTTAATATTATCCAATATTCTTCTCACTTTATTTTCACTTGTGGTAGAATTAAAGACAGATTAAACAAAGAAGTTTCGGACTATTCCCATAGACAGCAAAATTCCATAAACTGTTCTATTTGCTTTTGTTGTCATGTTGACTAATCTATTGTTTACCACTGGCATCATATTTGCAGGTAGGCTGGTGAACATACTGATCAGTTCTGGGGTGACTCGCTACCTGGAGTTCAAGTCTGTGGAAGGAAGCTATGTCTTCAAGGATGGCAAGGTGCACAAGGTCCCTGCTACAGAGACCGAAGCACTAACATCTTGTAAGTAACTCATATCAAAGCAGAGACTGTGTGTAAGATATGTGTGAGAGAGAGAAAGAGAGAGAGGAGATAGAAAGAGAGAGAGAGAGATAGAGAGAGAGAGGGGGGAGGGACAGGATATTTCTTGATAACAAGTTTTCTTCTCAGCTTTAATCTCTGTTATGATTGTCCACATGAAGGGACACTGCAGTATAGTGGATTATTCACTGGAGTCTCAATGGCAAGTTTAGGATTCAAATCTTAGCTGAGTAGATGTGTCATGCATTTTATCTACAGTTGTCTGTCTCAACCAAGGTGTAAAATGGATACCCGGCAGGATTTATTCTGCTTTGAAAGGAATTGTTATCTTGAGATAATACTGGCGCTGCTTTGAATGATTACAGGATTTACCAGTAGTCTGTTGCACCTCTGAAAGTCTAAAATTTACGCATTTCTTAGAAACTCATGTTATTGTATGGTGACCATAATTTGCTGCTTAACAACTTTGAGACAGTTTCCCATCCCACCTCCTTGAAAGTAAGAGGCAAACAGAGCAGTGAAAACAAACCTGTCATTACAGAAAATGGAAATTTTCATTTGGAAAATGTATCTTTTATAATTGTTTTGTGATGGAAAAATACCACATGTATGACTGGATGAAAATGTTGTATATTGCTACAGCTTTGCTTAGCTTGGGTGAGAAGAACAGCTTCCGAGGATTTCTCAAGTACATTGCTGAATTCAACCCGGATGACTTGAAAGATGAAGTAGACCCAGAGAAGACCACTGCACAGGAGCTTTATGATAAGTTTGGATTGTCCAAGTCTACCATTGATTTCACTGGTCATGCCCTGGCTCTATACAGAGATGACAGGTGACACATTAACTTGCTTTTCACTTTCTTCTCTACCAGTATCAACATATAGATTTACGATGGTAGGAGTAATGAAATTACCCAGCTATTCCTTTGTTGTGCTTTCATATGACATGGATTAGTATGTTGTTTATACCGATAAGGTCAGATGATACACTTGCAATCATGTCAAAATTTGTTTTATTAAAGATGAGTTCTGGTCATGAGATTACATTGTGAACAAAACTGTCTGAAAGTAATTGGGAAAGGTTGATCATGTCTAAATAAGGATTGGTGTATATTATGAGGTTTTGGAATCATCAAAATGATAAGAAATCAACCCAAACTTGCTCAAAAGCACATGCATTGCAGAAATGGGTATATGGGACTGCACACAAATGTGGCATGAATGTTCGGCCTGACAATTCTACTATTTTTCTTCATATTTTGAATATAAGGGCATTTGAAGAGAAATCCTTTTCATGAGACATTTCTACTATGATGCTCTTCCAAACTGACATAAAAGGAATGAGAAAGCTCACAAATTATTTTTCAACTTTCCCAGCACTCAACCTTCTCTTTAAATACTTTTTTTGTATTAAAGGCTTAGAGAATAATCTCCTTTTTAATACCGAAAAACCGTTCGGGGCCGTTTTTTGTGGTCGCAAAAACTCTTTTCCCCCGCCGCGTCCGCCCTCGCCGTCGCGCGGGTCCAGTGCCATAATTCCACGGCCCGTGTCTCCCGTATTCCGCGTGCCACGCCGACCCCGTCGTCGCCGTCGACGTCCCTAAACGTGATTGGGGGAGATTGGGGGGGACGGGCAGGCCGAAGGAACGGCTGCTTTCCGCGTGGATCCCTCGCACGACGGCGGTGTCGTCGGTCGTGCACCCTCCCTCATATGGCCCATCACAGGCACGGCATGGCAGGTGACGAACAACGTTGTTCACGATGAGTATCAACTTGCATTGTGCGACCCGTGTCAGACGACTCGCGTTAGCCATCTTGCTAATCTTACTCTTACCGGGGGGAACCCCCGTAAGAAAATAATGATGGCATGGGTATGTCCCATGGTGTCACAGGCTCCATAGAGCTCCGTGGTATGTGTAGGTATGTATTCAATTGTTTGATCGTACACTTTGTGATCAGTACACCATAGGAGCAGCACCCACGTACTGCGATGCAATTTCAATGCGATTTCAGTGCAATGCGACGCGACGATGCAACACGAATTGACTACGGTTTCCCGAGCTTACAAATACATTCTATAAGGTTAGTTTTGGACGTGAGTGACATTATTTAGAACTAAAAAACTGTTAGAAACTGTATTTATGGACTTCCTTCGTCCTATTTTCTCTGGATTTAGTTAACAACTCAGAACTGATGAAATTCTTCTCTTTTCAGCCGGCGGACTCCATCACGGCGGCGCTGCACTGTGAGCTTAGCAGTACCAGCGCTGCATGCAGCCTTGGCTGCCTGATATAAACTCCGGGGAAGGAGACAACGGAGAGACCAGGGGTAAATGCCTAACTGAGCTCCTTATTTTGAGATATCCAAGGTTGCCTTTTGGGAACCAAAATGTTGCAGTGTAGTATTTGTGGACTTTCTTTGTCCCTATTTTCTCTGTAATTAGTTAAAAGCTGATGACATTCTTCTCTACAAAGCTGGTACTCTGTCACGGCAGCGCCCGCTCTCTGAGGCTGAGCTGTTGTAAGGGATGGCTGGCTGAACTCGAGGGGAGGAGTCCGGCAGTAAATGCCTTACTGAGCTGCTTATTTCAAGATTGGAAACGGAATACTATCTTTTTTTTTTAATACTACAGTTAAAATTTGATGATAAATTCACCGTATATCTGAGTAGATTCTACATCTATTTGAATTCTAAAACGGCAGTAATTCCTCACTGGGTTGCTTATTTCAAGATTAGAAACAGTTTAGGCCTGAATATCGTCATTTTTTATTTGATGGTGAATTAAAGTCATCATACCGTATATTAGAGTAGATTCTACATCCATTTTATTTCTCTAAAAAAATAATTCCGGAATCTGCTCAGCGAAAGCAGAGTCTATCATAAACGTATGTGTGTTTTAAAACCAGACTGATATTTCTGTCTAGATGTAGATCTGTAGACTATAGATCTAAAGGGGCTTTCACACCGGGTCTGCATCGGGTCTGCGTCGGGTAGCGTAGAGTTGCGTACCGACTACGCCAAGCTTACACTGCCCTACGCTGTGCCTACGCGGCAATACGCCGAGGAACGCAAAGGGGTACGCGAGATGGAAGCAAAAAATTAAACGTTTAATTTTTTCGCGTACTTTCGGAGCACTGGATGCAGAAAGTACGCAGTTTTTACGTAACACTACGCTACTGTACACCATGCCTACGCAATAGTACGCTACACTACGCCAGGCTGGTGTAGTGTTACGTATGGAAGGGCATAGTGTTGCGTACTTTTGCTTAGTGTGGGTTCAGCATAAGCAAACCTACGTACCCTTTACGCCAGACCAACGTATTCGTACGCAACCCTATGCCAATTATACGCAATCCTACGCGGAGGTACGCCAATTGCATATGCCGTAGGTACACGGTGCCTATGCACAGCTAGGGTACGCAACCATATGCCATCGTAAGGCAGCCTACGCATAAACCTACGCAGGGACTACGCCGATCCTCTACGCAGGCTTGGTGTGAAAGGGGCTTAAGGGGCTTTCACACCGGGCCTGCGTAGAGTTGCGTAGTACGGTGTACCGACTACGCCAAGCTTACGCTGCCCTACGCTGGCCTACGTGGCAATAAGCCGAGGGACGCAAAGGGGTACGTGAGATGGACGCAAAAAATTAAACTTCCTGCATCCAGTGCTCTACGCTGAAAGTACGCAGTTTTTACGCAAGTCTACGAAACGCTACGCAACGATACACTACTGTACGCCATGCCTACGCAATAGTACGCTACCCTACGCCAGTCCGATAAAAAGCCTTTGAGGTTGGCGTAGTGTTACGTATGGAAGGGCGTAGTGTTGCATACTTTTGCTTAGTGTGGGTTCAGCATAAGCAAACCTATGTACCCTTTATGCCAGACCTACGTATTCATACGCAACCCTACACCAATTGCATATGCCGTAGGTACGCAATCATACGCAACAAGGACGTATATTAGATTGTTGAGCAAGATACCAATAAAGAAGAAAAAAATATTTACCCTCCCCCTCTTCCCCCCCCAAAAAAAAAATTAAAAAAAATTATAAAGACATTTTTTAACAGAACAGCCTTCAATCATCTGAATAATTTCAAAATTGTTCCAAAAAAGATGTGTTCGCAAAAAATCAATCCATACTTCCCTGGCTAGCACCCGTGGAATTTTTCCACGGGTACTGCTGCTATCTCCAAATCTGCTATCTTGATTAACCAAAATTTAAAACAGTGTAATATTTCACATTTTTTTTGCACTCGAATCCCGTGGATTTTCCACGGGCGCCGCTAGTATACTATTAATACATGGTTGGGAGTGCGTTAGTGCGATCTGGCAACACAAAGGTTTTTATCGTGGTGTACTAACGCACGAGGCGTAGCCGAGTGTGTTAGAAACCACGATAAAAACTTGCGTGTTGCTGGATCGCACTAACGCACGAACTCACAACCATGTATTAAAAGTTTTATAAAACGGGTCTACAATCTTAGTGTTTTCTTACAATCTTAGTGTTTTCTTACAATCTTAGTGTTTGATCCGGATTAGCCGTGCGTTAGTCCCCTCGCCGTGCGTTAGTACTTTTTTTTTGCACGGTCACGTGGTGTTATTTGACCAATCAGGATGGCTACATTCTTGAACCCGTTTTATAATGTTAACTGACATACATCACAGACTTTGCCATATTTTGTTTCAACTCTCAAAATGATGTTAACATATCAGCCAATAAAGCTATTGAAATGTTGTATTTTGTTGTTGTAATGAAAACAGTCATATTGTTGAATCAAGATGTCTGTATAGGTTGCTTATTTTGATCTAAGAATTCAGTTTTACAATAACCTGTAGTATGAAATATACTTGCCTCTATAATTATTGTATATTGTGTTTTTTCTTTCACATTTTTGAATGATACAAATCCACATTTCTGCAGTTCATCATAGATTTCACAAATTATACTAAAATTCATTAGAAGGAGCTATATATGGTTCTAAGTAACTCTATGATTTAGAACACATTAGCTAAAACCCTGTGTGCTTCAAACCTTTGCTGAATTACTGGTACTTTGTTGTTGCAAATCCATGTTGTACACCAGGGACAATGTTTAAATACTATTGCTGTTTTCCTTTTTTTACATTGCAGCTATCTAGAAGAACCCTGTGGGAAGACTATAAAGAGGATCAAGCTCTACTCTGAAAGCCTTGCCCGTTACGGCAAGTCACCATATCTCTATCCAATGTATGGTCTGGGAGAATTACCTCAAGGATTTGCCAGGTATGCTGGGTCTGTACAATAGTGAGCTTTTCATTTGTCCCAACAGACGTGAGAGGTAATGCGTAAGGTTTGAGCTCAGACACATTGCCTTCAAAATCCTATGGTGGGAACCATGCAATATTTTGGTCTGTTAACATTATAATGAAAACAACAATGTGGCAGAATCAAGACAGCTGTAAATCTGTTATTTCATGCCTTTTTATGTAGACTCACCACTATGACAGTCAAAAAGAGTATTACAAATGGTATTTTGATATCTTTGTAGGTTTTGAATTCAAATTTGAGATAATCACTTTACCAGTTTAATCATTAGCAAAGTAAACTGAAATGTATCTATTTGCACACATTGTGGATGGGGTACTGTAGTTGTCGCTCTCAGTAAGTCATGGCAGAAGTCATTTGGTGTGAGAATTAAAACTTTCCTAATACCCCCCCCTCCCCCATCACTTTCCAGAGCAGGTTTTTATAGGAAATAAACCCTTTATCTAAAGTTAACTTTGATGAAAGCAGAAAAATGGGAGAAACAAATTTGTGAAAGTGTCAGTAAATCTGATAAAGGTGGGTTTTCATAGGGCACATGAACAATTTGCGAAGGATGCAAATGTCGAAAATATGGCAAAGTCCAACATTCATATTTTAGGCTCAAAAAGTTTGCCAAACAAGCTCGGGGGTTCGGAAGTGTCGTCAATTGTTCGGGGGAGTCGTTTTTTAGTTCGGCGGAAATTTCAAAAAAGTTTGTTCTCAAAAATGTCTGAAAAGCTTCGTCATATGCACATGAACTACTCACGATGTGCATTATGTTCGAAAAATTTAGTTTTGAGAATGTCTCATGCATGTCTCGCGAAAGCAGGGAAGTTCCTCCGATCATTTCTCAAACTATTCACGAACTTCTGTTCGCGATGATTAATTTGCGAATGTCACAAAGTATTCCCTAGCTTTTGGAACAAAAGCCCGACATTTTTGCGAACGTTTTGCAAAGGTTTTACTCACGCAACATTATCACAGAGTTCGTGTGAAGTTCTCACGTATGTTTGGCGCATATTTGGCAGCAAATCGGCACCACATGACATCTGGGCCCCGTCTTAAAAAGTTGCGATTGATTCGAATCGATTGCAACTTAAAATTAATCGCAGCTGTACTTAAGAGATTAGATTTGCGATTGATTTCAAGTTGCGATCGATTCAAGTCAATCGCAACTCTTTATAAGATGGGGTCCTGGCCTACATAAAGCACATGGCCGAGTTGTCTGACTTCATTCTGCGACTAGACAGTGAACTATTCAAGAAGAGACCAATCAGCATTTTAGTCTCATGTTCTTTGTGTGTGTGCACTGGCCATAGTTCTGCAACGCTACACGCAACATTCGCACATACGTTGTGAGAACTACACACAAACTGCTTAAGAATGGTTTGTGTTTCCATTTTAGCGACATATTCAGAGAAAAACTTCTCCGAATGTTGGACTGCCATTTTTTTGACATTCGTATCCTTTGGGGATTGTTCGCGTGCTCGTGAAAAACCACCTTTAGGAATAAGAAAATTTTGCTCTTTTTAAAGTCAAGATCACTAATGATAAAATTTATTGTACATGTAAATAGTGATGTCATACATGGAGAACTCTCCCATATTTTCTATAGCAAAATTAATCAGAATAGGTTTAGGCACTTTAGTTGTTATGATAGAACATATATTGTTTCTGTAGGAGGACATGCAGAGATATGTTTCACTTTATATATTACTGAAAATCATTCTCATTCATCAATCAGACTGTCTGCCATCTATGGAGGTACCTACATGCTAGACAAGAATATCGAGCAGATCGTGATGGAGGATGGAAGGGTCACTGGGGTCACATCTGGTGGGGAGACAGCCAAGTGTAACATGGTGATTGGAGACCCTATGTACTTCCCTGAGAGGGTGAAGAAGGTTGGTCAGGTTGTTCGTGCTATCTGCTTGCTTAACCACTCTGTACCCAACACTTCTGATGCAGCTTCTTGCCAGATCATTATCCCTCAGAGCCAGGTCAATCGCAAGTCTGGTGAGTAGGATGGTCATGTACTATAATTTCAAGTGATGATAGAAGATAACTTTCCAAAAACATTCTGTACAGGAACTTGGAGCAGAACAGCACCATTAAACCACATACTAAACATGCTTGAAACTTTTGTGAATTTTACAAGTGGTTTAGATCTGCAAAAATTTCATACCATGAATTACAACTGACACAACACTGAATTTTTGCAATTCACATGGCAGTCATTTAAAATTAGCAAATGTTTCTCATGTTAGAGTAATATCGAAAACTGAGTTCTGGAGAATTTTCAAAACTTATATAGTAGGCTGCCTGTAAAGTAGGTCTTTCCCTCTATAAATATTGAAATCATTTACTTTTTGTATCTTCACATTTTCCTCTCACAGATATCTATGTCCTGATCGTATCCAGTGCTCACAATGTTGCTTCAAAGGGACACTACATTGCCCTCGTTGCCACAACAGTTGAGACGGGAAATCCTGAAGATGAGTTGAAACCTGGTCTAGATCTGCTCGGTCCTATCACAGAGAAGTTTGTGTCTGTCTCAGACATGTTTGAACCAAACGATGATGGCAAGGAGAGCCAGGTAAGCACTATTTTGCCATCAGCAATATCAACACTTTCATGGAAACATGCATAAAATTTTTAAAATTAATTTTTATGACTTCGCACACTGAAGGTTGTGCCAGAAGCATTAAGTTTTGGGGTTGTCTGTCCGTTCGTCCTGTTTTCTCGTTAACACAATATCTCAAGAACCGTTTGAGGTATGAACTTCAAACTTGGTGCTAGTAGTATCACCATTTGAAGACGATCTAATTATATTTTGTGTATGTAGGTCAAAGGTCATAGAGGTCAATTTTTGAAATTTCAGTTGTTAGCCTCGTTAACGCGATATATCTCTAGAACCATTTGAGGTATGAACTTCAAATTTGGTTCTAGTATGTATAACCATAAGAAGAGATCTGATAAAATTTTTGGGTATGTAGGTCAAAGGTCATAGAAGTCAATTCTGAAATTGAAGGTTTTAGCTTCGTTAACACGGTATCTCAAGAACCATTTGAGGTATGAACTTCAAATTTTGTGCTAGTATGTATCACCATAGGAAGATGATCTGACTAGATTTGGGGTAAGTAGGTTAAAGGTAGAAGGTCAAAGAGGTCAATTTACCATGAAATTTCAGGTTTGTAGCCTCGTTATTGCAATATCTCTTCAACAATTTGAGCCATTGACTTCAAACTTGGTACTAGAATGCAGCACCATAGTGGGACAAATGGATTAGATTTTTGTTTACGTAAATCAAAGGTCACAGAGGTCAATATATGTGAAATGTTTATTTAAAGTTTTGTTCTTAACCATATCTCAAGATTTCAAGCTGTTAACTTCAAACTTAGTTCTATTACTGCATTACCATAGACAAAGTGATTAGATTTTAGGTTTAGTAGGTCATAGGTCAAAGGTCATAGAGAATATGCATGATTTAAAGATTTGTTAGTTTTGTTATCACCATAATGTATCTCACCTATTTTGTTTGCATGACTAGGAGGAGATAATGTGATCAGACTTTTGGGTTGTTAGGTCAAAGATGAAACTAGGTTTTAAAATAGTCAGTTGACGTGTAATTGTAGGCTTTTTATTCTTGGTTATCACAATATTTTAAGAAAATTTTGAGCCATGAACTTAACTGAATTTAGGTGGAGGCATATAGGAGATGCAGTTGCATTCATCCTGTTTAAATGTAATGATGTCTGAATAATACATAGTGTCCAGGTATTCACTGTATTACAAAAGATATAACAATTATAAAGCAAATTGTAATGTATTATACTGTAGGGCAACAGCGTAATTTTGATATGCTTGCAGCTCTTAACCATGGAAAAGCTTTTACAGTGTTTCAGAAGACTGGGGATGTGGAGCCTCAAGATCTTGGTTTTGTATTCAGTGCACACAGCAAAATTTTGCACACAATTCCATATTTAAATATATATGTTTATAATTGCTTTATTTTTCAGTTGTTATAATTTATGCAAATTAAATTGATGACTGAATGATGTCTCACAAAATTTCTGTGAAATTTTCTTCAGGGCAAGGGGATACCTCAATTTTCCATTTAAAGGCTCTTATGTATTGGTCTGCCTTTTTTCTTTCTTTAACCCATGCCACAACCTTTTGTACTGATCTGCGTAGCAGTGCCACGTACATGTGCACTAGCCTGTGCTCACGTACGACAACCTTGTATAGTAGCCTCCATAGCTGTGCCACATACATGTTTATTCACATTGTTTGTTCACGCTTGAGCACCCCAAAACTAAACTTGGCACAGGAGGGATTAGTGGCTGGCACAATAGGGATTAGCACTGTGGCTCTGGGGTTGGTACATGGGGGCAGATTAAGGGTTAAAAAAAAGAGAATTATGAATCATACAAAGGGAAATTTTTTAAATTTTGTCACCATGTATGATCGGTCATTCAATGTTAATTCTTGTCAAACCAATGTCTGATTTTATTTCATCACACTATCCAGATCTTCGTCTCAAGCTCTTACGATGCGACCACACACTTTGAGACAGTCCTTGAGGACATCAAAGATATATATCACAGGGCTACAGGAAATGAGATAGATTTCTCAAAAGTCCAGCATGATCTAGAAGCTAACAAAGATTCCCAGTAAGCTTTCCAATCTAAAGCACACAAATAGTCCACTATCACCTGTGTGAGGTTGAGAGAGCTGAGAGGCTGTATGCCGAGAAGCAGTAAGCCCTTTTATCATTTTAAGTCTGTTTTATCGCTGCTCATGATCTATTGAACTCCAGTATAGTTGCAAATCACTATTTAAAGTACAGCCATATGATGTGTACTTAAAGTCAACTTGTAAATGTAATTGAAACTGATCAAAATGATGTCACATTGTGTTTAAGCATAGGAATATATACGTATAGGGTGATTTATTTTCTTTCTTTTTTCAATTGTTTAATGTACAGGTGGAAGGGTAGATTCTTATTGAAAATAAAAGTTTGTTCTCCAAATTAGTGAGGTGGTGATAATTGTTTACATTCCACATATTTTATTTGTAAAATTCAGAAGTTTAACTTCAAAGGATTTTTTCTTCTTATTCCAGCTGTAATTGTGAACCAATCATGCTTCCTATTGACAGTGGTAACTTGTACAGAAGTAATTGTAATGGATGATGATGTATACTACTTAATGAGTTATGCCTTTCATGTTATTACATGTGTATATTGCAGACTGAATTAATAGCACATGAAATAGAGCTAGGCTTATTGAACTTAAGGTCAAGCATTTTAAATGCACTTTCCTTATATGTACATGTTTGTGAAATAGAGTAAAAAGCAAAAATTATTTCTTATTGCTCTGTCTGTTTTGTTGTTGCTTAAAGTACAAATTATCACTGCTTTTTGAGATGATTAATATTTGAATGAAAAGTAGAGGACAGTGATCTTTCAGTAGATTTGATTATGAACATAGAAATCATTAACGCTGTTGAACATAATTATGTGCACATTTGGAGAGCAGAAGGAAGGGTACTTGATTTGAATGAAAAAAGTGGAATATTTCAGCACATTCAGCTCTAGGATGTAATGAATTTTTATGTACAAAGAAACATGGTTTACTGACAGGATTTCTAGCAAAAGATATAAAATTATTAGAGCATTTTATTGTAAATGTTGAGGAACAAACTTGCAAAGAAGTCTGTAGTGTTGTCTCTTTTACATGCAAAAACAATATCTTTGGAACAGTAGACAGCCCCGTTATTAAAACTGTAGCTGATCTATGAGAAATGCTTGTGAAGCATGATTAGATTAATTCAAAACAAGTTGGAAGGCCTGTAATACAAATTTGAAGAAAAGCATTAAGATCAGTAGTAATAAAGTCTAGAAATTACATGTCTTTTACATAAAGAAAAAGATTGCCATATTTAGCTCTTGCCATTGTTGTTGGGATAAAAAAAAAGGATTCAAATACTCTGCAATGATTATTGAACTCACTACTGCAGAGAAATTTATGGCATTTAAATCTGGTATATACTTGTTGAATCATGTGTTGTGGTTTATCCAGTGTGATTGTGCTTTTAAAGTAGAGTATATAGAATGTCTTGTTCTTCACTAGCAAAATAGTTTCTTAATACCCAAATGATGTGCAAGCAACTGAAAAAAACACCAACTAATAGTGTGTCCTTTGCCATAACGTTTGATTTATGATGATATTAGTGTGTGAATGGAAAGGATATACTGTAGTTCATGAGGGGTGACATTGTTTTGTTTTAAAACATAATTTAAAGAAAATGATATACTAAGTACCAGTAAATAAGATTCCAGTTGCTTTATAAGGTATATGATATCAATTTCAAGGTTACATATTTCATTTGTTCATCTTCAGTTCATGCACCACTCACTGGTGTTTGTTTGTATCTAATAAGTGATTGATACTAACTTCATGTATGGATTCACATTATTTTGCACAAAGCTACAATAATAGGGTTGAGTGGCATTGGTATTTTCATGAGTATATTGCAAGGTTTCCTTCTTTCCTTTACATAATAAAAGAATGCAGGAATTCACTTCTTTTAGCCAATTATGATTTATATTAATTTCATAACTGCCATGTGCAGATAATCATCTTTGATTACAGGATTTAATTATGATGAAGTACAGATTTTTCATTAGCAGCATTCAAAAGAGAATTGAAGTTTGGGAATGAATAAAGATTCGGGGTACTGGAATAAGATGGTGTGAATTTCATGAATTCAGTAGCATGTATGTTTGCAATAATATGGCTGATGTGATGGGGAATTGTCTGATTTATTGTATCATCTGATGGGAAAGAGTATAGTACTATTCAGTTAACAAACCAAATCTGTGCTGGAATACCAAGGATGATGCAGTTGCTCATTTGCTCACAGGGCATATGTTTCTTTAGTGGCAATATTTTTTTGATATAATATACAAGAACGATTATTGGTTTATTTTCTGTGAAATATTTGTGTAGTCAATGTGTTGAACATTTCAATATTTATTTTTTTATTTATCATCCATAAAACTTGCCTTTATTTGATATGAGAAGTGTGTTTGAAAACAATCCATGCTGAGTGCATTCAGCAAGTAGGCCTACATAATATTTTTGTTATTATGAATCAATACTAATGTGCTGAGAAATCAGCATTTATGTCAATGTTTTATCATAAACAAGATTATCTCTTGATATACTTTCTTAGTTAATATATTATTATCATCTCTCACTGCAATATAAGCCATTGGGTTTACACTACGATGTTATCTTTATTTTTGTAGTTATAGTCAATCATGTATTTAAATTGTAATGTTCATTGTCATTTAAAAATTATATTAGTAGAATAAGGGAAATTGTGATGGTTTGCAAAGTGCACAATAAGATATAAAAAAAAAAACAATTACACTGTATATTTGCCTGATAGTCCATACAATCTACATGTAACTATGTCTTTGTTGAAAGTAGTGATATGTTAAGAAGGCTCTTTCCTTAATATGTTCATTCCATGTCATGTTCGATTCAAAAGACAAAATAGTAATGTTTGAGAACTTGGAAGTAAAAAGATGTAGACTATTTGGCAACTCCAAACCACATATTCAAATTGATTCAATCACAACTCTTGAATAACATACAGTGTTTCTGTAGGATTAGTTGAATACATGTACACTATCGATGGATTTTACCTTGCCTTTGTCGTGCAGTAAACATAATTGGGGGACAAAAAACATAGATGTGTATGTTAACTTTAGCATCGAATAGATATATGCCATTGTACTGCCTGATATATGAAATCTTGAACTTGGTAGCCGTATCTAATTCCAAGCAAGTCTTAGAATTTGCATTGCCATGGCTGTCATTAAACGTGTTTTGAAGGCCGTAGGTGTATTGCAGTTTATTTGCTTCAGAATAAAATAAATGTATGGTCATCTGCACGCAGTTACTGTATTCATATGACATTTTCTTTTGTTTCCTGTGTTTATAGGTTAAACGATTTTACTTTGTGGTTAAGTGTTCAGTTCAGTTCAGTTTAAGCAAAAAAAAAAAAATACTTTTCAAGGTTTTGATATACATCATGTTGACAAGGTGTTTTGTTTCCGAGGTAAATAAACATAGCTTCAAGAATATACGATGTAATGTACAGCAACAAAAATGGTTTGCAAGTGGAAGGACCATAAGAAAAATATGCTTGCAAAACTATTTCAAACAAAAGAAAAAGTCAAAGGGAGATAAAAGAGAGAAATTGAGTAAAAGGAAGAGAGAGTAATTAAACAAGGAGAGATAGGGGAGGGGAAGGAGAAATACGTTAGAGAGGGACAGACAGAGACAGAAGTTGATTAAGAAGAGAGTGAGAAACAGAACGAGGTATGGAAGTTGATTAAGAAGAGAGTAAGAAACAAAACGAGGTATGGAATACAGAACTAAATAATACAACATATGTTTTTGGTATTTAAATGGCCTCTATCCTTGATCCGAGACTAGCTAAAAAAACAAATCTGGTGAAGTGTACCGACGGTGAATCTCAAAAAACAAGATGAGTGGCGGTTTAGCTCCCAGTAAAAGCACAGTTTACGTCTCCAATTTACCATTTACTCTTACCAACAATGATCTCCAGCAAGTAAGTAAATTAGAACTTTAGATACATGTATTTTTTCAAGCTCACGTAGATCCGATTGTCTACACAAATCTACAATACATAGTACAGGAAAGTGTAACGACTAGTCACCTCGCATATGACTACGGTATGTGCAAGTGCATGGGACTAGTAGTCCCATGCACTTGCACACATATGTATGGTGGTTGATCCAGTGTCCGAACACTTTTCAGAAAATCAACGATAGCAAATAAAATATGAAACGAATATCTGTCAAACTATACATATTGAATGCTCAAAGTCCTACAAAAAAAGAAGTTGATGGAATTTTAAAAAGACAACATAGATTTAATACGATATTCCCATCCGAGTGAACCCCTTCCCAACGACGCGGCGTTTTGGTCCCTTGAAAAAGGTACCGTAATTCCGAACGTGTGAAACCTATGGGAAAAAGACACAACCTTGGTATCAATAGTGTGGTTTTCATACGCGTAATCCCACGCGTATGAAAACCCATTTTAGGCGCTTAACTTTACACGTTCGGTAATACAATCTGTTCGGAGTTACAATACTTGACTATACGGTACGACTACGACTACGAGTCCTCTCTGGACATAATGGATCCTGGAAGGGGAGGGGGGGGGGGGGGAGGTGGGAGGGGGGAGGTAGGGGATTTGGAGGGGTGTGGTCTAGATCTACTTAATCAGTTAAAACTGAAATTTTGTTGTGTGTAAGTTAGTGTGAGCGTGCCCCTACCAGCTACCCTCTGTTCCTGATGCAGCCTTGCAGGCTCAACTCAGGTTCAGGGGAAAACACTGTTCCTCGGACAGAATGTAATAACTGGAGCCTTAATTTTGGAGGCCTCGTGTGAAGGAGAGTCACATCCTATATACGCTACACTTCTTGCAAAAAGTAGGGTGTAAACCCATTTTCAGATTTTCAGATCCACCGATCATGCCGATAGGCAGAACTGATGTGCCAGCAAATTGCCCACCTATCATGCCTATTCGGACCGGGCGTTTTCAGCACTATATGTCGAAGACACCCAGTCCGAATGCATGCGCGGCCTGCTCGTAGCGGTCTTGTCTAACGTAGGTGGATCTGAAAACCGTGTGAGTGATGGCTAGTCAGTGACATATACCAGAAATTACGGGACGCTTCTGGGTCTACGAGTACGAGCGCAGTGAAGGCTGTTTAGTGTTTCAGTGAGTTTGGATAATATCACTCATAGGCCCTCGCCTATGTGGGACTGTGTCCAACATTCACTGTTGCAGCAGTCAAAAACAGACAACAAAACTGCTCTAAGCAAGATTTAATTTTCTTAAATTTGCTAGATTACCTGATTCAGGGACTCTTCAACTCTTACTGTACCAAAAATTTGGGGATTCAGAGTTGAAAGCGAAATTTTGAATAATTATTTTCCTCTCATGTATGGATGATCTACTGGAAAAAGGCCCGCTGATACACACAAAAGCTATTGAAGCCTATTCACCCGTAAAAGCTAGTCTGGAGTACAAGGTTATCTTCAGATAATCTTGTACATGTATAAGTGGGATAATATTGAACTACTATTTCATATTTCACATTTTGTTTTCAATATTTTTTAATTCTAGGGTAAAAAATGGGGTTTTAATACTCTAAAGCTATGGTGTAGGGGAGATGAGAGAAGCTGGCTTAAGGTAAAGGTGATTTTCAAGAGGTTCTTTAGATTCTAAAATGGCTACTATGTTGCTGAGATACATGTGTAAATAAAAATACCAGGCTCTATGAAGAGTAGCATCAGCTTTTTTTTTTTTACTCTTTAAAGAGCCTTTCCAGGCTAGGAGCGCCGCCACCGATTTGATGAAATCTTATCTACCATTTCAAAAATTGATAGTAGAATAAACATAGACTAGAGTCTGCATTGTCTCTTTGACTCTGTAGGATAATATGCAAAACAAAACCTGTGATATAATCTCTGTCTTTTTGTATTTCAGATCTTTGGGAGGTTTGGACAAGTTGCCAGGTATTATTTTCACTTGATATGCATGTATGCATTTCTACACTCATCAATACATTAACCCTTTCAGGACAGGAATTATTTAAGGGCTAAATTGATCACATTTTGGTCTTCAAACTGGCAACAATTATATTTTTCTTTTAGTGCTGCATGGTTCTAATAAGGTGTAATGTGATCGAAAACAATATATACGGTTAGTTTTGTCAAAAAGTTGAAAAAATTGCCAATTTCGATGAAAAATAATGATTTTGAACCTCTCAATGTGTTGCCAATTTAAAGGTTTCAAAGCTTATTCTCGTTTTTAAAATTCCTGCCATCAAATGCAATATGGTCATGCAATAAAAATGGACATAGTGTGTGAAGAAAATTTTGCTCTTTCTACTCGTGCATCTGGTATATTTTTTAGAGCTTTGAATCAAAAGTTATTGAGTCAAACCACAAAATGTGGTCAATTGTCTTAAAAGGGTTAAATAATAAGATATTCACAGGGGCCTCTCACCATTTCCTTTATGAAAAACTTGTCTACTCAAAACAGTAGGGGGCTGCAGCCCCCCCCTCCCCCCCCCCCCCCCCCCTGGTTCCATGTCCCATGATTCAAATGTATTTCAATAGAGGGTTCTCACAAGCAGCCATGCTGGAGGACAAACAATAGCAAACCCGTACACTAGATCATGACAACAATGGCTTTTCATAGTCCAACGCACAAGTTTTTATTGTTTGTCTTCCAGCATGGCTGCTTGTGAGAACCCTCTGTAGAGATATGTAGGGGAGGGGGGTGTCTTTATGGCATTTGAGTGCAGTGATCATGGTTTTAGGTTATTTTTTTAATTCACATCTTGGTCAGTGATCTGCTCTTCTTGTAAATTATGGCATAAAAAACTTACAGAATCATGAAATCTAATTTTGACTGATGTGATCATGTTAAACTGAAATAGAAAATTTGTGTTTGTAAACAAAAAGTATATTACTTCAGATTTCTTGTAATGAAAATGTGTTTTGCAGTAACCTACCTCTAGTATCACCTCATTTCTTTCTTATTTGAACATGATTTGAATTTCATTTTGCTTTTTATATTTTTCATTCTGCTTTTTATACTTTTCATTCCTGAAAGGATAGAGATGACTTTAATACTGAGCTTTGCTTTTTTTTAAATGTAAAATATTCCGGCTTTGAGTTGACAATTTTGCTCTTTGTTATGACTCTGTTTTCAGTCAACATTAGAAAACTCCACTGAAAACTGGAAAGTAAACTCACAATTTCCGAGCTGTTTAGCTTATGACTATTAACAAAAATCTTCCCGCAAAATTCTATCTTTATTGTTGACTCTATATATTCCCTCATTCAGAATAGTAGCATTAAGAATCACTGAGAGCTTGATTTATTACACTTGTTCTCAACTTTTGACCAATGTTCTTTAATCATGGGCTGGATATCTACTCAAACTGAGAAAGATGATGAGAATCTTAATGCCTCTATTTTCTTCATACCTTTATGAATCTTGTTGTATGAGAAAGAGAACAAGAATCTCTTAAATTGTGCTGTTATGTACTTGCTGTCACAGAGTTACTGTGGTGAAAGATAAGGAGACCAGGAAGAGCAAGGGAGTTGCTTTTGTCCTCTTCGTCCAGAGAGAGTCTGCATACAAGTCTATCAAGTCTTTAAATGGGAGAGAGGTAAGAAGAAAATGGATGACATCAGTGCTCTTTGCATTTCAACCTTTAGATGAATTAAAATATTAAAGTATAATTTTGATTGCTGAAAGAAAATTGTCCAGTTAAGTTATGTCTTGTTGCTGGAAAATTTAACCCCTTCTATAAAAGAAAAACAGATGGGAGATCATACGGTTAATTGATTTGGAGACAGAGTGATGAACACAATGTATTTTCAAAGCTCAAAAACGGCTGTGAATGAATCTTCATAGTAGGAGTATTTCTCAGCGAAGATTAAAAGATGTCTTCAAGACTATTTACGTATGCGTCCACATGTATGTAAAAAAATTAATGCCAAATATATTAACTTTTATGTGTATTCTTACAGTTGTTTGGACGTAAATGGAAAGTGTCTATGGCAGATGATAACGGCAGAGCTGCAGATTTCATCCGTAGAAGGAACTATCCCGATAAGTCAAGATGCTATGAATGTGGGGTAAGAATACTTGCTTGAAATGTGTGGCATTTATGTAATTGATGTCATGTGGGAGTGAATTGTATCTCGTTGTTCCAACACATAATGAGTTTGAGAATTTACCCCCTCCTTTGAAGACCTAGTGACAAATATTAGACACATGTCTACACAGGTAATATATGTATACATGTATACACATGCCATGCTTGGTGTGACTGCATAGCGGCACTGCAACATTCTAAAGGTTTTCTTCAGTGAAACGCAATACAATATCGGCTGCATCCCAGTAGACTGACAGCTCACGCGATTGACAGCCCATGAGACTATGCGTCGATCTCGCGTGCCTTCTGACAATTCTCCCTATCGCATATTAGACCATGGGATGACATGGAAAAAGAGGCTCCGTTTTTCATTTTCGTGGTCCACTTGTTCGCCCCACCTGAAAAGTTGGGGACAAAGGTACTTTTTTGTGCTGAATTCAAATATAAATGTTGCCAAGCCTGAAACTTGCACGTTATCACTCTAATGAGGTCTAATTATGCAAATTTATGCATAATTCATTGTTCAACTACACAAAACACTGGTATCATTAATTAAACAAAATAGTATTTCAGGCTAATCTGGACTGCATCATCTGAATGTGAATATTTCTTAACCATATATGTATATTTTTTTGTAACATTGATGCCTAATTATGCAAATCAGGCGTCAATATGGAAATCCATTTGGGGGGCTATTTAACTAATAATGCTAATATCAAATCACATGAAAGGTGATATTTCAGGGTAACTTTGGGTGCTTGCTCTAAATATGAATGTTGTAAATCTTGGAAATGGCAATTAATCACTGTAATGTGGCCTAATTATGCAAATTATGCAGTATTCATTACTTATACAATAATTCACAAACACCGGTGTGTTCTCAGTAAAGATATATCCAAGGATTATTTGGACTGTATAATCTGAATGTGAATAATTCAAGCCGTAAATGTGTTAATATTTTATGACACTGATTCCTAATTATGAAATATTGATGCCTAATTATACAAATTATTCATTTGTATGCAAATCCATTATTTTGGCTCTTTTAGACTGACAATTGTTTATATCAAACTGCATGAATACTGATATTTTGATTAAACTTTAGGTGCTTAAATTAAATATGAATGTTGCGAAGCTTGGAAGTGGCAATTTACCACTGTAATGTTGCCTAATCATGCAAATTTATGCAAAATATATTGTTTATCCCATAATTCACAAAGATCAGTATGCTGTCAATCAAAAGATGGTATTTAAGGATAATTTGGAATGCAGAATCTGAATGCGAATTTTCCAAGCCATAAAAAATCTGTAATTATTTTATGACAGTGATTCTCAATTATGTGAAATTGACGCTTAATTATGCAAATCCGTTATTGTGGCTACTCAACTGAAAATTCCTGTATCAGATCATATGTAAGCTATAGTTTGAGAAACTATGGGTGCTGACTGTAAACATGATTGTTTTCAAGCTTAGAAACTAGCAGTTCGTCACCATATAATGAGGCTTAATTATATGCATATTAATGCAAACCCCATTTTTTGATACTGTAGTACTTGCACAGAACAGCTCAGTATCATATCAATCAAAAGTTAGTATTCAGTTCTATTTCGGACTGCATCATCTGAATTTTTAATATTTCTAAGCAAAAATTGTGTATACCTTTTATGATATTGGTGCCTAATTATGTAAATTATGCATCAATATGCAAATCAGTCTATTTGACTGAACTGCAAACACTAACTATCAAATCACCTTAAAGGCAATATGCTAAGAGTAACTTTTTATAGACCTGTGATTGTTGCCAAGTTTATAGGCCTGTGATTGTTGCCAAGTAGGAAATTTCCAAACCATGATATAGATTCCAGTTATGCAAATTCATGCAAAATCCACTCTGTAATGGATAAAACTCAGTCTATAGCAGTTGAAAAATTAGTAGGTCTTTAAAGAAGTATCTGCAATTGCATAACCCATATATGAATATTTCCAAGAAATAAAATGTATAAATTGTAATATCAGTGCGTATGTATGTAAATCCATGCAAACCTACCAAAATCTATCTAAGGTAATTTAGAGTGCTGAATCTCAAAGTGTCTGCTGCGAGCAGTGTGCATGTGATGTCCTCAACATGAGGCACAATCTTGCATTCTGTGCCATCACAGAAAAATAACATCTCACATGTCATGATTAGGAAAATGAATTTTAGAGGAGTTTCGTGTTTCAAATGTCCACATGAAACTTGTTAACAGTTTTCCGTATTTTACCTTGGCCTTTATGACTGCCAAAGAATTGAACTCATTCACTTCTCATATCTGTCACTTCTGAGTAACATGAAGGTGTTTGTTTCTTTCATCTCGTGTGAATATCAGAGGCGTCAACTCTCACTTTTTCTTCACTGATTGAATTAATGTGTAGCAGATTTTCCTATTCATGAGCGATAAGGCACAAGAATTCTTTGCTGTGAATCTTCCCTTGACTAAACACAACACAGTGCAAACTACCTCATCCTTTACAATACTACTTGCTATTGCAGTTACTCTGTGTGTTCACAATAGGTAGCAGACTACATTATCCGTAGCAGACTACACTATCTGCATTGTCTTTGATATTGGCCACTAAAATACAGCTGTTGACAAACAATTTTTCACTTTTCCCCTCATAAAAGGCTCAATCCTTTCTCTTCCCTCCTCTGTTTTATAATAAACTTAAGCTCCCCAATCTAAATAAATCAAAAGATAAAAAACAAAGGTTTTATCATGCAGCTTGCACTGGCCATGCCATGCTGTTCTAGAGCCAGGTCAAAGTAAGTGAAAGAGCCCGACACTTCCCTATACACCATACACATAATACACACAAACACACAGCACACAAACTCTCATAGACACACACACAGCACATACCATGTGGTGGGAATGCTGTGCTAAACTCTGTGGCTGAAATCCATGTGGTCAAGAAGATTTGGAGCTCAGTTAATTTGCTACAGAATAATCATTTTTGAACAAAGTTGCACTTTTTGCAAATGGCAACATATGCCATTAGTGTTTTTGTATTTTTAGTAACATTTACAAGGTGAAATTTGGTGGGGCGAATTCACGGACCACGAAAAGTAAGAATTTCAGCAGTCATCCCATGGTCTATATAGCTCTCCGAATCCGAACGCATGCGGCGCTCTAATTTTTGGGCATGTGATTGCTGGCAACTGAGCTTCCGGGTCCGGCCGGAGCGTCATTGACAATGTGTTAGAAGACGTGGTCAGCCTAGCAAAAACTCCCTTTTGTTCCTAATCTAGCAAATAATCGTGTTTTTATACAGTTGATATTTAAATGGGATTCTTCTGTGAAGCCACCTAATGTGGGATGTTGAGCCGACGATGCAAAACGTGTTTTCAGCAGAACAATCACGCACGAAAAGCAAGGAAATATCAGTGTATGCTCGCTATAGCTATAGATTGGAACCGGAACTTTATGTGCCAACATCGTTGTCCCCGATATCAGTATCGGGAGCCGATATTAGCTGATATCGGCTATATGCGATAGGGAGAATTTTTCTGAGGGTTCGCCAAACTGACATTGTCAATTTCATGAGCTGTCGGTCTACTGGGATGACTCCCATTTATCATTTTAAAAGGTTTTTGGAATATACAAATTTCTAGCAAGACACTTGCAGACACTTGCTTTCTAATCTAATTATGACACTCCTTTTATTTTTATTTGCTTGATGTTTAGGAGTTTGGTCATCTCAGTTACAGCTGCCCAAAGAATACACTAGGAGACAGGGAACCACCTCCTAAGAAAGAGAAGAAGAAGAAAAGAGAGCAAGAAGATTCTTCACACCTATCAAATAAGAGAAAGTATTACGATGATGATGATGATGAATACGAGGATAGGTAAATGTTTGTTATTGAAATGAAATGTTAGTAGTGTTCTTTTAAGGTTAAATATTTCATACCTTAAATTGGAAAATATTTTAATCAGTAGGATTCAGAGTTTCATGACAGTGAGCCTATTAATTGGAAACAAATACATCAGACTCTCATATTCCCAACTCTTTGGTATTCAAGGGTCCCGGAGGACAATCTATCAAATGAAAAGATGGATTGCTAGTAGGAATTGATTTTGTATGAATATGTGGCTAACATAATGTAAATATGTCATAAATTTTGTAGTTCAAATTTCGGAATATAGACATATGACTTATGATTATGATATGAACTCATATCTTGATCAACTTGGCTCTCTCTTATAGGGTACTCATTTATTTATGTTACCATTCAGTTTTCCTGTTATAAAGTGTATTTTGTTTATTATAATTTATGATGTTCCTTTTTTTTTTTAATTCAGTGATGATGAAGAAGAAGGTGAAGATCCGAAATTAGAGAGCTTACATGTGGCAATTAGCAGTCAGGTTAGTTATACATCATGGAAGATACACATCTTAATCATCAAGATATTTATTAATAAGTATAACCAACTTATATATGTAAATATAGTGAAAGAAATGATCACTATCAGATGGTCGTAGCTTTTATTCTCCTCTATTCGTCAAGCTTTCGATCTGTGATCTTCATCGGGATTTCTCACAATATATATATCAGTTGGTTATCAGAAACAAAATGATGGTTAAAACCAGCTATATTCTAAAAGTTTTGATTTTTGTGGCTGATCAATTTATTGGAATCATTCAATGTTGAAAATACAAAAGTGTGTTACAACACTCGTATAGTAACATGATTATTATTACGTGATAGTGGAACCACAAAATTTGTAATGTGCTGTATCTGTTGTATATACTGTAGTTATGAAAGGAAACAGAAAGCCTCACTACATATTGTTTGGGATTGGAAGAGGAAACTCAGAGGGAAAAAAAGATGTAAAGACAGATATAATTTGCATTTTAGAATATTAGATTGTTGACTGTGTCATATGACTGTGATGTCAATTAACTCCTCATTTATGTACACAAACCTCCCTTACTGTACCTCTCACTGCGATATTAATCTATGTGTATGTATTTTTTATTTTCCTTTCAGAGGGAGAAGGTTGAAGAGGAAGAATATCGCCATATAGTAGCCTCTGGGAGTTATGACCTTGCTTCAAGCAGTGCACAACCCATGGCTAAAAGGCCCAAGGTGAAGAAGAGTGCGTATTTCAGTGATGAAGATGAAATCAGTGACTGAGGTTAAAGAGGAAGAACATCACCAGACAATAGCCTCTGGGAGTTACGACTTTCTTCAAGCAGCTGATGGCCAGAAGACCCCAGGTGAAGAGTGCATTTTTCAGTAACATGGATCAAATCAGTGACTGAAATACTAAGTCTAATGATCAAACCTAAAGCTACAAGGTTCTCAAGGTGATCTGAACATCCTCCAGAGATGGCCTGCTGCTCCTTCACTGGGCTGCAAGAACATCCTAGTAATACTGATGAGGTCAGGAGGGGCTTCTTGTCATGCAGAATTAGAGCTGAGTTGCTGTTTAACAATGGACATGTTACTGTGTTTTAACACCATAATATGGTCGCCTTCCACCCATTCTAGAATCTCTCCTACACAATCTATTGTCAAGAAAGTGAAGATCTTTAAGAGGTTGTACTGGATTTCTCGAGTTTTGACATTTTGATCTCGGTGAAAAGCATGAGAAATGTAAATAGGTTTAGTATTGCTTTGGTAATCACTATTACAACCTGTTTGCAAAAAAAAAAATTGGGCCTATTTATACATTAGGAAATATGAGTTACAAGATGGTGATATAGCAAAATTGGTGTACATAGTCACTGGATATTTCTGGAGAAAAATGAGCTTTTGAATATAATGATGGCAGGGGGAGTCAATCCTGATTGTCTGTACAAAACAATATTAACTAAACCTCTATATGATGTTTCGCTCTATGACGATGACAGGAGTAAAATTAAAATTTTTATAAAGCTATAGAGTTGTATGAGATATAGTGAATAGTAGTTTTCTCTTTTAAACAGGGGATGGAATGTGAATGTTGAATTAAATGATTAAACTGTTATCAACAAGCCTTTCAACGATAATTTTATTTTGAGCACATTGAAATGTAAATGTATTTTATTTGTTCATTCATCTTAATAAATGTTAAGTTCAGATCTTAGGTGAGTAAGAATGGTATTCCAAGTTCCAAGCAGGCTTCTTGCCAGAAAATAGTTTACTCATGGTTCAAATTGACAGAAATATGGCTTTACTGAATCCCGATCTGAGAGAACCAAAGCAATTTTTCAGTTTCAAAGTATGCATTGACACATTGAGTGAAATATGGCCTTATGACATCCCATTGAGGTGGTTTGGGAGAACCAAAAAATCTTTGGAGACTGAAAGTAGGCATTTACTGATTTATTACCCTTGTCAGTACCCTTGTTGGGAGAATCTGCACATGGTTTTTATTGTCTCTCCTGCGTAGCGGAGCGAGACTATAGGCATCACTATTTCTGTTGGCGTCGTCAATAATCGTGCTGTAATCACAATAACTTTCTATGAAATTGAGGTAGAATCACCATAAACCACAGGTACATCTCTTAAAGGTGCAGGTCAAGTTTGAAAGTGAGTCGAATCTGACCAAGGTCAAAGATCAAAAGGTAAATGAATTTTCTGCAAAAAGCAGTGTAATCCCATCAACTTTCTATGGATTTGAGGTTGAATCACCAAATTCATCACAGGTACATCTCTTAAAGTCACAGGTTAAGTTCGAAAATGAGTCAAATCTGACAGAGGACTAAGGTCAAGAGGTCAATGAACTTTAAGTGAAAAATCACCTCACATGTAATAACTTTTTGTACCTTTGAAGTAGGATCACCAAATTCAAATCACAAGAATATCTCTTGAAGGTGCATGTCATGTTTGTAAATGGGTCAATGTGAAAAGGTCAATGTGAACTTCAGTGAAAATCCCTTTACATGTACATGTAATAATTTTTTGTACCTTTGAGGTATGATCCCCATATTCATACCACAAGTACATCCCTTGATGGCAATGGTCAAGTTCGAAAAATAGGTCAAATCTGACCTAGGTTAGAGGTCAAAAGGTCCATAAACTTCATTGAAAGGCACTGAACACATAATCACTTTTTGTACCTTTGACCTTGAGGTAGTATCACCAGATTCAAACCTCGGGTATATCTCTTGAAGGTGCACATTATGGTTGTAAATTTGGTCAAGGACAAAGGTCATTTTTGTGGTTTCCTTTTGTTTGCTTTTAAATGCATTTAATAAAAATTTTTTAAAAAAGAAGCTAAACCTTTCAGCAACTTGGCACCATTCATGAATCATGATACACACAGTCATATGACAAAGATTAACAGAAAAGCTGCTAACACTCACATGTTTTTCCACAGATTCCTTATTTAGTTTTAAGGATATTAGTGTACACATATGATATTACTGGTAATACTGTATGTACATGTCAAATTCAATTTGGACAAGTCTCATTTTCCAGGGATAAAATGTATATAACATCATTATTGCTTAGTAAAATAAAGCTGCCAGACCAAAGTTTATAATCTCATTCGCATAGCGAGATGCAGGCGAGACAACGCTTGGCATTTGCCTTGTTTTCTAAAATTCCTCACCCTTGGTATCAATACCAAGGGTGTTATGTAATGGTGAGAAGGCTGGTTCCAAGCATTACACAAGAAACAAGTTATTCATGAAGAGAGAATTATTTTCTTCACGAATAGATATAAGGCTGTTTAAGGTGTATAGCTTGCATGCATCATTTGTAAATTATGTTACCCCAGTTCAACTTTGTTGGTGATGCATATAATTTATTTCATTTCAATGGTCTTGTTATTTTAATTGATTTCATTCATTTGCAGTTGTAACAAAATCATAGTGAATTCTCCTTACTAAAATTTACATGATTACTTTGACCCAAGAATGTACGTATACATTGTATTCAAGTATGTTCAAATTTATGCTTCTCCTCTACTCTATTAGCCATAAATTTTGCAACCATAAACTTTCGCAAATAGGACTAACCAGACTATTTTGCGAGTGGTTGAATTCGCTATCGGAAATATTCAAAAATCTACAAACAGCCATGATGATGTACTTTTGCAAAGCAGACCAGGAGACAATAAATTTAACTGACTACTTATGTTGTCAATATTTTAGCATGTTGTTAAAACCCCAGTGAAATATGTAGCGTATACTTTTACAGATCCTTTAACACAGTCAAATATTTTTTCATGGTCTGTTAATAGCTATATATCAATAACAACAATTTCTTAATGCATGTATCCCAGTGCACATAATTCACTGTATTGCATTTCATTAAAGATCGTAAAAAATGAAACAATCCTATTTATTTACCCTGTAATGAAGCATTCTTTTCATTAATGCTGAAGTCTTTGTGATTCTGTTACTAGAGGTTTAAGGGTCCAAATTATGGAAAGGCCAAAATCTACTGAGAGTACTCTTAAACTCCTATGCAGACGAATCTTTTTCATCGCAAGCTTTGATCGTTATTGAAATTATGTTACGTTTATGAGCCTGATCGGTTAGTCACGGACGGACATTTGACAAATTTTGAAAGTTTGAAGGCCTGTAAAAAATTAGTTATGAGATGTGTTGAGCTGTTTTATGTTTCATTGTGAAGGGTACCACTGAAGGTGCTAAATGATGATAAAATTTGGTTGCCATGGTTACCTACTAAAAATAGAATCCATTAAATATTCAATGTCACGGACGGACTAGATAGAAATGGGTTTCTTGACTTATCGGTAATCTTTTGTCTTTTCTATCTAAACAAGCTGTCACTGACAAATTTTTTTAACTGCAAATGTTAGTCAAGTAAATTGACTTCCCTGTCACATACATAGAATTTTAAAGCAAGCTGTAACTTTTGCTAGAGGTCCGAAAACTTTTTGTCACGGACGGACATTTGGGCGTCACGGACGGACATTTTGAGCGTCACGGACGGACATTCACTTATAAACTGCATGTGTTCCTATCTAAAATCGTGCATACGTACTTTGTGCTTTCTACTTTTTGTTTGAAATTGATTTTATTCCACTATTAAGCAAAACTTAGCTTGAAAAACTTAGTTCTTAAGTGGAATCTATGTCAAAAGTGGATGCCTGTATTGCAGTGTACATACACAATGTACAAGTGCATTTACTCATGTAGTGTACAACTGTACATGTACAATATATGCTACAGACCAAAATGAACATGTTGAGAACAATGTGATGTAAGATTTCAAAATATAACCCTTTACATTACAGTCATGTAGGTGGACTGAAATCAAACATCAGTATTTAGTATTTTAATTTACTTTACAGCTCAAAGTCATATATTTTGTTTCAAACATAGAGGTAATGTAGAAATAGGATTATGTGTGATTGATCATTATCAATATAGGAAGTAAAATTTCTCATTTGGCTTACAACATCACATACCAGTACTCTTTATAACATCTCATATTTTTCAGTAGTTCTCTCTAAGAGGGTGAAAACCAAATTGTGAAATGCAGATCATTGTCTAAATCTTTCTCATACCATAGTTTACTTTTTCAGTAATGTCTCTATCACTTTAAGAACAATGTTAGCTTTCTGGACAAAGGCCCTAATGGCAACAGCTGAGTGTGTAAAGCCCATATAGAGCCTAATTATGTCATGTTAGTTGAGGGATTGCCCAACACGACTAGTGTAAGTCATATATTATAACTTTCTGACCCCCTTCCCCATAAAAAAAACTGTTCCAGGGTTGATGCAACCAATTCAATTATGAGCATTTAAAATTATATATTGTCTAAAAAGGTTTCTTCTTATGTTATGTGATTACATCATTTTTTTAAAAATTGTTGGCTGTGTGTGATCCTGAACTACAAAGAATTGCTATCTGTCTCAAATGTTACAACTAATTCAAAACATTCTTACAAAATAGAGTCCAAACATGGCTCTTACGGTCTAATACACATCTGAACTCCAATGTTTATAATTTTCAAAGACAACTTGTAATTTAATTTGAATATTGATCAAGCTTCAGTGTTAATGTTGAATCTAAAACTTTTACACGTTGCTGATGACCAAAAATATACAATAATAGTAATAATGATATTAATAAATAAGTAAGGAAATAAGTATTCATCTTCTGTAGACACCTGTAATGGATGTCTTTTGCAGACTGACAATGTAGGCTGGCTCCCATTAGAGCCATAGCAAAATCATTAGATTTTACGACATTTATTAGCTTGAAAAAGAAAAAAATTGGGGCGGGGTGGGGGGTAATTTTTGCATTAATATAGGGGATCACAATACCATATACAGTCCAACCTGCTTTAGCGACCACCTGTATAGAAAGACTACCTGTCTATATAGCCCACAATTTTTGTTTCCCTTTAAAACTGTTTCTCATTAAATCATGTATTAAAGGAACCTGTACATGTACGTAAAGACCACCTGCTCGTAATGACAGCTTTTCTTGTCTGTCTTGAGTGGTCTTTATAGACAGGTTTCACTGTACGTGATATTTTGGATGAAATATGTTCCATGAACCAATAAACAATAAAACAATTCATTGAATTTGAAATCTCACAGCATTTACCATTTCAGTATATTGCAGTGTCCGTCCGTGACAAAATTATTGTCCGTCCGTGACAATTTTCAAATTCATTTTTAGTATATGTATATTTAATTAATCAAGATTTTATTCATACATGGTATAGGTCTCTAGCTAGTGAGATAGCTCAGCATGGTTTTTGTTTTCATTTTTGCCCCAACAATGGAAAAAAAAACTTTTACAAATTTTTTCTGTCACGGACGGACAAATTTGCATCAAGATTTGAATGACCATGCGGCACGACCATTTCTGTACAAATATTTTCAAATATTTTTTGGTTTTCAATGGAATGGTGTTTGATCTATAATTATTTGCTAACAAAACCCAAGAAAGTTTAGAGAGTGTTAAACTAGGACCAAATCAATCTTTCTAGAAAATGTCCGTCCGTGACATTAGTGTTCATCACCCCTGTTGAAAAATGGGCCAATCCAATGACTTTCCCGACCTTGTCAATTAAACAAACGTGAATTTTAGTAACTTTAGATATTAGTGAAAAACCTGAAAGTGATTTCATCATAAAAATCTGAAAATTAAATTTTCACCCCAATGCTCACTCTTAACCGATCAGGCTCTTATTCTATTAGTAATTGAACACTTGAAATGTTAGCATGATAATTTTGGTGGCCCTATAAACTCCAAAATACATGAGGATTCCCTCAATTCAGTCTAACATCTATAGACCTCTCAAAGTGCAATTTCACTGCTACTACTGAACATTCGCCTTAATTTTTGTATTTTCTGACATTAAGTAATACATGTATAATGACATCAATTTATGTCTTAATAAAATACAAGTACGTGTAACAGAATTTTCTGCTTGTGTCAATATTCAATGAAAAGTGATGAGATACATTTACATGCACTTCAAATCTTCCTCAAATGTCTTTTATTCTTTACATTGCAGACTCTTCTTTCATCCTGCAGCATATGGGTATATCTATCTTAAGATCTCTTTCTCATAGTATACCCATTGTTTTCATCTCTCTCTTTCTCTCTCTCTCTCTCTCTCTGCCTCTCTTCTCATGCTGAGATTTCCTCTCAATCATGTACACACACACACATATTGAAATAAGTTACATGTACACTCACTTTATTTGTGCAAAACTAAAAAAATATCTTCTGCCATATTTATTTCACTTTGATGTGGCTCTTTGATGCTACAATAAAATGACCAATAAAGCATGTATTGGAAACTTGACATTATTCACTTGTACGCAAATATATCCTTCATGTACATGTATTTGGTAAATTTTCTAAAATTGGTTATGGATAGAAGGGGAAAAAAATGATAAAGTGGAACCTCTTTATAACAAACTCCTTGGGACCAAGGAAATTACCTCTTTATATAGAAACCTTGTTATATCACGGCTAAAAAGCAATATAATACAAAGAAGTGGGACCTGCAAAATCATCTGGTCTTGTCATAAGGAGAGATTTTTTTAACGGTGTTCTTTATAACGAGGTTCCACTGTATCAGCTGGAACCTTGTAGACTGCTAATTAATGAACCATGGGAAAAGCCTAAGCATTCCTATAGGTCACAACCTTGGGGCTAAGAAATGGGACGAGTACTGTATACATAACTGTTTTATATTTTTATTTTATAGCTGAACCTACAGCAAAATCAATTGTTCAAGAGTTAAAATTGAGTTTGTGCAAGCAGACAAGTGTTGTGGTTCATATTTTCAATTGTGGTCCATAGCATCTTCAAATGACTGGATTTTGGTTCATGACAGTTCTTAAACATTTCTTGATCGCATTGCTGAAGATAAAAGACAAAGACCCTTTGTCCCGTTTGTCATACACTAGCTTGGAAACGGATAAGGGCTTGTCATCAAAAACTGATCACTCAATATCTTGGAACAATAGCTCATTATTCACATATTCCTGGAATCAATCTGGCTGGTCATTATAAGCTTTACTCTAGCTCATAAGTCCCGGAAAAGTAACTTTTCCATAAACACTTTCTTGGAATTAACAATCATCAAAAGCTGGTCCTATCAATGTCCTAGTAATGTAGCTCATACATTAGGGCAAGTTACTGGAACCAGTTTGGCTAGTCCTCATAAGCTGTCCCCTCATATATCCTGATACAGAAGCTCATATTTGGGCACATTACTGGGATCAATAGGGCTAGTCACCATGACCTTGCCTCTCATAGCACCACGGAATATGACTTCCACCAGATCAATGAAGTCCTGTTTAGTCTTAAAGCTCCCAATAAACTTGGTGTGATCAGGAGTTCTGGATAGTGTGAAAAAAAGAGTGAAAAAAGACTTGCAACATTAATAACTTGCACAAGTAATATGAACTTGTATACTTATATCACATTACATGGAAATGAAGTATTTCCAAATTTCCTTCTTTTAATACAAGTCTAAATCATAGTTGATTTCAATTCTTTCCTGTAAAGTTGTTTAAAAGGCTTGAGATGAGATTACAACTGACACTTGGTGTGCAACAGTTACCAGCAACGTTCAACATCTTCAGTGCACAAATATGTGTTTTTAGAGTGATATCTTATATCATTCCTTTACCATGTTTATCAACAAAAGAGATGTATACCAGTAATCTAGTCATATTGAACCTTCTGCATACCCCTTGAATAATGGCCTTTCTTTTTCAAAACAGAATTTAACTCTTCCCATTGAAATATTCAAAACATATTTATTTTTAAATCATGAATAAATATTACACAAGTTGCCATTTAAATATATGTATATATTTGCATGATATTCAAATCAGCAAAGTTCAACTATTATCAAATAAAGAGGAAAAACATTTAAGATCATGTTATACTCTTACCCATAATCCACCTTCATGTGTTGTCCATTAAAGAAGAACAATGTAGCTGGAATGAGAGTGATATCAAAGTATTGTGTGTATACTGGTACACTGTCAGCATCAATGCAGTATATGTCTGCCATCTTTCCCAAGTCTTGGCTAGTCTTTGACAGCTAGCAATAATATGGAAAAAAGAATGTACAAAAATCAAATAATAATAATAAGATGATGATGATGATGATGCATGATGATTATTATTATTATCATTAAGGTCACAATATCTGAGTTCGGTAATTTCAAAATACATGTACATGTACAATTTTTGTCAGAATTGAAAAATGTTTTAAAAATTTGTTGCTTGGTTGTTTCACCTTCTTCTTTTCTTTTTCTTTTTTTTTTGGGAGGGGGGGGGGTGGGAGGTGGGAGGCAGAGAGGAAGGGAGTTGAAAAAATTATAATTTAGTCAAATTGGGATGTTGGCAAACTTAGACTTATGGGCATGATCGTGGTTGAGGAAATCACCATCCACTCTGCAAAGAAGTACTTCATTGCATCACATGCATTGGTTTCCTCTTTCTCCTCAATAGACTCTGCATGCAAGCTAACGAGTGATTTCCTCAACCCAGATATAGAGTAGATGCTGCGAAGTGCGGCTGGTAGCCGGTGTGCGACCGGTCATGGGTGTCAATCCCGGGGGAGATGGGGGGTATATATCCCCCAAAAATTTGAGGTGGGGGGATGTCCGGTATTATCATCCCCCCAATATTTTTGGATAAAATAAATCAGAATTATGATACATTAACTTAAAACTAATAATTATCCAAACTCATGTTTGATCTTGAAATACCATCACATTATTTAAGGATTAGAAGATAGGAAATAAGAAATGCCATAACATAATTTCAAAGCGAAAATATCAAAGAAAATTAATTCGCCCGCATTGTTATTCTCAATTAAGGGGTTCCGTCCACTGGCGTAGATCCGTGCATTCCTTCTTTTCATTAAAAACCATTTTGGGATGCTCTAAAATGCAAGTTTTATAGACAGATTTTTGAAAAAGTCCCTGGTGTGGGAGGGGAATACCCCCTCCCACACCCTCTCCCCACTTGGTTGTTTTGCTCAGTGGCGTATCTAGGGGGGCAGGGGGGCAGGTGCCCCTGGGCGGCACTTGGAGGGGGCGCAAAAAAACGCAAAGGAGAGCATGAAAAAAAAAGGGGGAAATGAAGAAAAATCATAATCCTTACGTATTATGCGCCCCCGAATCCGCAGGGTAAATGCACTAGAAATCTAGTTTTTTGAAGGTTTGAAATGCGAAAATTTCCAAAGCTTAGTCGCTGTGCTCCCTCGCATAATTATTTTCTTTCAGGATCTCATAATTTCGCCCCCCCAGTATATAGTTCTTAAATAGCTTAAAGGGTTCAAAAAGTTTGAAAAAATAAAGATGTAATTGCTTTGCTCGCTATATCATGTAAGTTTCGTATGACTCCTGCTAAATATTGCACTCCCAATATAGGATAAAGTGTATAAAACAGCATTTGCAAAGGTTCAACTTTTGAAAGAAATCTCAACTTCAGGCCGCCTTGCTGAATTTCTCAAGTCTTTCTCAAGCCTATATAGGGTTTTCCTTAGTTTTGCTCCCAATTGTAGAAGTGAGTGAATAGAAAACCGTTTATCAAGGTGTAAAATTCGAGCTTCTCTACCGCTCAACTGCGGTGGTCAATTGCAAAATTTCCTGGGTAAAATGCACAAGAAATTGTGTTTTTTTAGGGTTAAAAATTTGACGCTTGGTCGCTTTGCTCCCTCGCTTGTTATAACGTAGATAAGTTTGGACACTCTGGGGGGGGGGGGGGGGGGACGTAACTTCATTGTTTACCCCGGGCACCATAATCCCTAGATACGCCACGTACTGGCCTCGCTCCCTCGCCGGTCATCCCCCTCCCCCCAATCATGAACACGGATCGCCCCCCCTGCGGCCGGTCCATCGTTTGCATTGCAAAATCACTTTAAAATACATGGCACATATCACACACACAGGGTACATTACCCTGTGTGTGTGATATGTAATATACTATTATGATGCCATGTATTTAAAGTGATTTTACAATGCAAACGATGGACTGGCCGCACACCGGCTACCGGCTGCACTTCGCAGCATCTACTCTAGCCGACTTGAAACTGGCCTGCCATTCATTGATAAAAAATGAAATATCATTCTTTGTAGTTTTAATTGCTATGTCTATTTTTCTTTCACTATACTGGTTATCCTCAAAGATGTCAAATCCTAGTTAAAGGCTTAATTTACTTTATAGATTATAGACCTACTTCATAATTTCATTTTCTAATTTTGTTTATGACTTATTTTGTATTTGTTTTGAGTGTACTTTTTAATTGAAAATGAAATAAATGAGAATTGAATTGAATTGAATTGAATAATTAAAAATGAGAGAGCAAATAAGGTGAGTGGTTTCCTCAACCCAATAACCTCACATAAGTGCGAGTGTCCTCAACGGGACCATCACTATATGGAGCTGTGTCAATTTTGGCCTTTTGGCCTGTCACGACCTCAAAGTTGAAGAGGTAAAAACACCAAGATAATCGGTAAAATTTTGAGAAAATACTTTCTTCTATTCTACATTTCTTCTATTCTACATTTTAGAATGATAGAATATCTAATTTCATGCCAGATCCTTTGATAGGATCTTTATCATCTTGATCAAGTGAAATTTTCAGGCTGTTTTTGGTCGGTGATCTTGCTCCTCTGCCACACACATATGTGCAAGATATCACACACTTGCTATGGGAGGCAATTGCTCACGGTATGAAGGTACAGAGTGCGAGGTTATTGGAGATAACCTCGCATAAGTGTGAGTGTCCTCAACCATTAGCAGACTTGAAAATGGCCCATTCATTAAAAAATAAAATATCATTCCTTGTAGTTTTAATTGCTATGTCTATTTTTGTTTCACAATTGATTATCCTCAACGATGTCAAATCCTAATTAAAGGCTTAGCTAATTTACTTTTTCATAATTAAAACTTAAAAGTGAGAGAGCAAATAAGGCTGCTAACGAACGTTAATTAAGCCTGAAAACTTCTGTTCTGAAATTCTTACAATTTCATCCAGTTGCATGCACACGATATCATCTGAGCGTCCAAAGCGAAGCACAAGTACTTTGTCTTCTGTTTGCTTGATGGCATCATCTACCTCTTTCTTTGTTGATAATTTTGGAAGCAAATAACTCATGGCAGCAGACTTCCAGAAGACATTTCTCCTTCCAGCAAAATAATGTTATCAAAATTCTCAAAGTCACGTGACACATTCTCAAGTTAAGTCATGTGATTGTTGTCAGGTGATCATTGCATGCTATCCATAACAAAAGTCAACATTTTGCTGTTCTTGACAATGTCAACGAAACCTAGGGAAGGAGATATGTTTAGCTAAATACACCGTGAGACTTTTTCATTTTTCCCTTTTTGTGAATTGATTCTAATAATAATAATGTGACGTGAATGATGCTGACTTAGAAGTACCTGATCTGACTGAGCTAGCTAGCTTATAAGTTATATTACTATTAGCTAGCTGCGCTCGGATCCGCACTGGCCACTGCAAGCTGGAGGGCGTGGCTACAGTGCAGGCGCCGCGCCCGGCGGCGGCTGAGTTCTGGCTATGCCTATGCCTATATGCCTGTGGCACTGACTCTACACTTTTTCTTACCTGACCTGCTAGGCTAGTTGAGTACTTCTCATTTTGCCCAGGTTGGGTCTTGACTTTTCGGGCAAAATGTCACAGAAATAATGCAACATAGAAAATAATACATATAACATACATGTATTGTAGGTCTAGGTATAGATGACCATGACGACAACCTAGGCCTTAAGTTTAACTTTGCTTTGTTTAGACAAGTTTACAATTAAGAGATATTCAACCACCTTGACCATGTTGACTGGCATGACTGGATATTTCTAATGCCTGAAAAAGAAGTGATTTTTCTTGTAATGCTGGATGGTTACACTCAGACTTTCAATTCCTGTTATTCTATCTGTGCACGAATCATGCTAATATCTCGATGTTATTGTTCATTTATTTGCACAGTTGAGTTAGTTCTTTTACTCTATAACTAAAAGACTAGATCTACATACAATCATGACAATGGGGGCCACTTTCTCTTTGCAATCTTCGATCAACATGATCAATGTTGCTGATATTCGTAAACTGTTTCATGAACATCAGACCTACCAAGTGTCTCACATGAGGCATGACGGTTATGCCTCAGGGCTCTCTCTCACGCTCACACCCCTGCCTGGCAACCTTTTTGTCATGCCCCACAGCCAGACCGGAAAAAAACAAAAACAAAACAAAACAAAATGATATGCGAGTCTATAGCTTGTATGACTGTGCCGCCTAGCTAGCAAGATAGCTGTAATAGTGTCGAGACAGCCGAGCAAGGTAGCTCACATGCACTATATCATGCACTACCCTGTGTGAACAGTGGCACCCAATCACTGCACTAGATCTATATCTACAGCTAGCAGCGATCGTACTTGATGAAGCTGCAGCGCGCAAGTCGCGGTATTGGTAGCGCGTGGTATGCATGCATCATATACATGCATAATGATGCAGCTAAGCTTAGTATGAGTGCGGCGCGCGTACGTTGTTTGAAACGAAAAAATGGATGCCCATGCTACCAACTCACTTTCAGACAGCGAAAGATTGTCCTCAGCCTAGCAAGAAACAAAAAAAAATTGACTGCTAGTATATAGGAAAAAAAAACTGGTGCTCCTAAAATACAATAGCAAATTTTGGGACCCTCTTGTTTTTAAGAATAAGCTAATATAGTCAGTTTAGTATGCACCAGATGGCACGATTTAGAGCTTAAAAATGCTAAAGCTCCCTACCATGGCAGGGGGACAACCCCCTCCCACACCCTCTCCCTGCTCAATCGCTTCGCTTACTTGCCTTCCCGGTGATGACGTGTGGAAAATCTCACACTCCTAGCTGGTCTCCGACCTTGGCATCTCTGGAACATGCAGTGAACTGACTGGCAGTGTCATCTGAGACAACTTGTGATATCAATAATATCAGCTGAAATAATAGCCATCACAGGCATTCGTCGCAATCACACATAATTATCAGCATTCAGTTTCAAGTTAAACTAATCTAACCAGATATTTGAACTGATCATGATGTAGTAGAAAGGTTAAAAAAAGAAAGGAAAAAAAATAGTATAGTCGTGCACATATGCTTATCAATCTGTCAAAATGATACGTCCAAACGACCTATGGTATCCAAAATAAGAATTGTTGATTTTGTGATCAGTGAATCAGTTTGGACATTAGATTGGTACCCCAAGGGAAAGTTACTTCAATTTTCCTTGTAGTGCCTGTTTATCATGGAATTATCCTTCAGTTGTTGTATCATGGATATACAGATCATATAAGATAACCGACGACTCTTTTACTTTGATTATTCTACATTATTTTAATATTGTTTGTATTCTTTCAGATATAGAAATCAGGAAACTTCAAATGTATCAAAGAATGGGAAAACTGTTGGCTTTCAGATATCTATCCATGCATCATATTTGCTACCTGGTACTAAGCACATTAATGCTGATAAACCATGCATCGGAAAGTTCAGCTGCCATTCAGGTAATTACATATTATTTAGCAGATGTATTGGAAATATGCAGCAATCTGCAGTAAAGTTTCCAGGTTTATATGTCTAATCTTGTCTAATTGTTTATTAATTTATGTAAATTAGACATTAGTTTCAATTCTCAGGACCTTGTATATTTCTGCACTTTGTTATATCACATTTAAAAAATTTTCTTTCATAAGAATGTGTTTTTCACACTTATAAAACTTTTGCCACTCTCTTTGGTCTCTTTTTGATTTATATTATAATTGCAGTATCATAATTGTAATTTTTTGTTATTAATGTAGAGTTTTAATTTGAACAAGAATATTTTATGTAACCATCTTACGCTTTCATCTTTCCCCATCTCTACATTTGTCCCCCTCTATCATCCAACTCTCTGTAGCTCTCTTTATCTCATGATCACCCTCTTTCTCATGCTTTACATTCCCTCTACATTTCTAATTGCAATTTCTTTTGTTTCTCCCTTCATGTTCATTCCCTGGATCAGGAGATTTGTTCTTTTTATTCTTATTGGTTTGGCCCTTATGATTATTCACTTAAAATAATGTATATTTATGATAGCTCATTTATATTCATTGAATCTTATGTATATTCTTGTTCATGTGCAAATTGTGTTATTTTAGTATGTGCTATTTACAATTGTGAAACTAATGTAATATGCAATATAAACCCCTGAGGTTGAGATATGTGCAACACCTCAGGTCAGTTCATCACAGGACAATTACCCTCCCAGACAATTACCCCCCATAAAATGAAGATTACCCCGATACTCCCCCCCCCCCCCCCCCCCAGGAAAATTACCCCAGAATCCAGGGGTAGTTGTCCGGGGGTAATTTTCCAGGGGGTAGTTGTCCGGATACGTAACACAACAAGAACATCCAATGTGGAAATTGCAATATTTTGTAAATTGGGCAGTGTGTTTAGACTGGATAATTTTTGTGATGCAACCATCTTCTTAGAGGAAGAAATACAGACACCTGAAACATATCAAGTATTTCATGAAGGAGTCTCCTTTTTACTATTACCTCTCTATCAGGAATTCTACACCATTGAAGATCCAAAAGCTTATATGAAGTACTACAGGCAACTTCCTGGACCTCTCCAAAATTTCACAAGTGACTTGTTGTTCATGGTAGCTAAGTGTGCAGAGCTTACAGTCATTGAGTACAATAATCAGTCTCAAGTAAGTTTATAAATCACAGAATTCACTTTAATTTAATTCAGTTCAGTATTGGTCTTAGTTAAGAATAATGTCTCAAAACTAAATTGTGTATTTTTATGGCCTAGTCTTACCTTATGATAACTATACTTTGATCAGTAGCAAATTAACAATCATGAATATCAAGACACGTGCTTGCATGTGGATATATTACATGTATATACTTCTTTTGAATAGTAAGCTTATGAATCTTAAGCTTATATTCCAATGAGCTTAAGTTTATTGAAATATCTAGTAATTGAAAAGACTTAAAACTTGGTTTGTTTTTGGTATTTATGTGCAAAAAATCCAGCAAGGGCACATCATGATTAGTTTATCTTTTTTTGAGAGGACCCCAAAAAGAGTAAGCCTATAATATCTGCTTTTTTTTTTCTGTGTTGCAGGTAGCATACCGGCTGAGGCATATCACAAATGCATGGTTAGAAAAGCAGGATGACATGGTCAAATTACAAGTTGTAGTAGAAACTAACAGTCTTCAATATCATGAAATGTATTTTGAGTCGAAATACTCACTGACAACCAAGTTTATCACTGTGACAATGATGAAAGCAGGTAATGGCATGCAAGATTCCGATGTTTAAAGTACTGATATACAGTGTGTATCAACAAAAAGTATACCCAACTTTGATAGCTTCTAAATAAAAAGTTACAACCTCCATGAGCTTGAAATTTATTTCATAATAAACAGCAACTCATATTCTGTGTAATACCTTATTCATAACTATGCTGCCATGGATGACTGAGCAGCAGGCTTTTCAAAAAGTATTAAAAAAATTATCTTGTACCCAGTTTTGGCTGAAGCAACGAATGAGGGTCAAAATCAATATTACGCATTTGCTATTTCAGTTTGAAAACAACTGCTGAATTATTTCAATTGATATTGTGCATTTGAATAATGTCAACTCAAACTCCAGAAAAGGCTTATTACAAGCAAAAAGAATGATATTTTATTTGCAAATACATACATGTATGACACAATCTTGGCTTCATCCACATCCCTTTTTTAAGGTAAGCCATTTTTGGAGTCATTCAAAATGGACAAAGTTTCTTTGGGAAGCTTTCTTTTTTCATGTTTATAATCATTTACTTTTTTATTTCTCAACACATGTATCGTTCCTTGTATTTTTCAGTCTTTAAGGTCTGCAACCCTTTTAGATCATTCGCTATTCGAAAAAAGCACCTTATGGAGGTGGAATGGTGGAGTGGACAAATGAGCAGAGAGTTTTTTAGTCCATCATGAGACAAGAAATTAAAATGCTGTTAAATTAAGATTATCATATCAATTGAAACAAGGTAGTGTGAAAGCTACAATCCACTGGATCACTTTAAACAATGAAGCATTGAAGCACACAGAGAATTCAACATTTAAAATGATTTTAGACTAAAGTAACAAATTCATGATAGCCTGACCCACATTTGTTGCATTAACCCAAACTTGTTACAAGGACATTTTGACAACACCATTTAAAAACCCTGGTTCTTAGTCATCCGTTGGAGAAAAGTCATGAATGAGGAATGAGGTATCATTGGACAGAAAACAAGCTACTTTTTACCAATAAATAAAATAAATTTCAAGGTCACAATTGTTACAAAGGTTAAATTAGAAGCTATCAAAATTGGGTATACTTTTTACTGATACGCACTGTATAATATTCGTCCGAAATCTGTTAATAGCCTTAATTCGGGTACATCTATGTATTTAGAGAGTAGCATTTTTCAAATCTCAATCTGTAAAAAGTAGCTCCAAATTTGTAAGAGATCAAATATGTACATATAAAGCAAATTAAACTTATTGCTCTTTTAAATGAAATTTATTTAGAGTTCACCTGTTTTAAAGAAGATATGACTTGTAAATGTGAATATGAACATCTTATTTTTTACTGCTACATAATCACTTTTGATAATGTTTACATTCACTGATCATCATGTGAGACCAGTCATTTCATACATCGCTTAAATTTCTTTTCAGCTATTATTCCAAAGAAAGGGACCAGTCATTGTGATAAACTAAGTTCAAATGCAGGATGCACTGAGGTAGGAAATGTGCTGACTTCTTTGCTCCATATTATTCTTTTTTCTTTTTTTCTTCTTTTTAAAAACTGCCATATTTTCCTTTTAGTTTTAGTATTTTAGTATTATAACTAAAATGGATTTTGTTCAAAAAAGAGGGAAATTCAGTTTAAAGAAATTTTGTGCCATTCAATTTGAAATTATGAGGACAAATTTTAACAAATTATATCAAGACACTATAGGAATTTTTATTATTTTGCATGTTGACACTGATATTATGAGTGTTGGTTTCACTGCTTCCCCCCCCCCCTTCAAAAATAATTAAGAAGAAGAGGTGCAGAGGTTTAATTTTGACCAATTTCAAGTAGTTTCTTTTAGTAGGTATATGTATGTACACATTTCTATTATGGTTTGACCATGAGTATTCTTATTGTTTGGTAATTATTGTGCAAACTTTCATATTTCATTTGACTTGTTTTCATTCAGTGTACATCATTTGAACGCTGTGCCAAAGGTCATGTTCCATCTCATCCATGGCTTGATTTTGCTCTCAAAACACAGCAAGAAATTCAGGTAAGTTGTTACATAACAGAATATTTTCATATAAAAATACTATATCTCCATTTTGGACAATCTTAGATAATTTTTTTTTTTACTGCTTTGATTGAATACATCAATGAATATTGTAGATCCTATTTCCCAAATATTATGCTCAATTTTTTGGAGAAAAATTTGATATTCAAACAAAATTTACATTAATGATTTCCATGAAACATAGGAAAAATGCAATTCATGAGTTCAAGGAAAGGTCCAGCCATTTTGTTCATATATGCTACTGCTTCATTGAATGGAATAGCTGCATCTTTCACCTCATGAGATAGTTTTACCATCTTGCTCATGAACATTAGATATATTTATATAATTTCTCTTTTCTTTGTTGTAGATTGATCAGGAGTTTCCAAAAGTACAGATGCTTGCGGTAAGAATTATAATAATAATAATAACTACATTTATAGGGCGCTTTATACGGGCGTTTCTAAGCGCACAGGTGGTCTGTCTAACTCAGTATACATGGTACATCCAATAGCTTAAAAGCAACAAAATGAAATAAAATATTACTAATACAATACAGTTAAATGAAACTAACTACTTGTGTGCGCCTCCGGTATACTATGACTGATTAAAAAGGTGGGTTTTAAGAAGGGTTTTAAATGATTCAATGGATGGGGCATTTTGAATATGGGGTGGAAGTTTGTTCCAGAGCGTGGGGGCAATAGATGAAAAAGCACGGTCACCATATCGGGTTTTCGTACGTGGGCCGTGAATTAATTGCATAGAGGAAGATGAACGGAGGGATCTGACAGAAGAAGAGGATCGTAGGGAGACTAGGTCTTGAAGATATTTGGGGGCAAGATTATGTGATATTTTGTATGTAAGAAGTAGAATCTTAAAAGTAATACGATCATGGACCGGTAGCCAATGAAGTGAGCGAAGAATAGGGGATATATGGTCATGTTTCCTGGTTAAGGTGATCATTCTAGCTGCTGAATTTTGAATATGATGGAGTGGAGATAAATGAGAAATAGGGAGGGCGGCAAGGAGGGAGTTGCAATAATCCAGATGGGAGGAGACGAAGGCGTGGACGAGTCTTTCAGTTGAGGCTTTGTCGAGTAGTCTCCTGAGCTTTCCAATTCTGTATATACCCCAGGACGCTGATTTAAAGACGTTTTTTATGTGCTTTTGAAGAGTAAGGTGATTGTCCAATGTAATGCCGAGGTCTCTAACATATTCAGAAGTCTGTAGTACACCCTCCTCAGTTGTGAAATCTGGTAGAGGTGCCGTGTTCCTGAATTGCGATGAAAAGTGGATCAGTTCTGATTTACGTTCGTTGAGACGGAGTCTGTTATTGGCCGACCAGACCTTGATGTCCTCTAGGCAATCTTTTAGTGTATTGACAGCATCGATCTTACGAGGTGACATAGTTAAATAAATTTGAGTGTCATCCGCATACATAGCGTAGTTTACACCCTGATGGCTAGTGATGATTTTTGCAAGAGGACCAGTGTAAAGAAGAAACAGCAGAGGGCCGACAACGGAGCCTTGAGGAACTCCGCAGCTGAGAGCGAGTGGAGCTGAGCAAGTCCCGTTGATTATTACCCTCTGTGTACGGTCTTGTAAGTATGAATCAATCCATTGGAGAACATTTCCTGTGATGGAGTAGTCCTTTGCAAGACGCTGGAGCAGTACGGTGTGGTCAAGCGTGTCAAACGCTGCAGAATAGTCCAGAAGAAGCAGAACAGCTTCATCACCCTTGTCAACAGCAAGGAGTAGATCGTTGAGCACTTTCAACAATACTGTTTCTGTTGAATGGAAGTTGCGATACGCGGACTGGTTCCCAGGGAGCAGATGATGGCTGTCCACGTAATACATTAGCTGGTTTGCCACGGTCCTTTCCAGGACCTTGCTCACAAATGGCAAATTGGCAATTGGGCGGTAATTTCCCAGGTCATTTGGGTCTAGATTAGGCTTCTTCAACAGAGGAAGAATTAGTGATGTTTTGAACGACCGAGGAACTACACCTGATGACAGTGATGCATTGATGATGTTTGTTAGAACCGGAAGCAGTTCATCAAGGCAATCTTTAAGCAGCCAAGTTGGAAGAGGGTCCAGATTACAGGATTTCGGTGGAGTTGACTTGATAAGACGTCGAAGTTGAAATTCAGTTACTGGAATAAGATTCTTGTTGGCTAATTTTGCAATAATGTTAACTTAAAGGTAGTTTAGCAAAATGTGATGGCACGTAAAAATGCAGGAAAGATGCAAATGACAAAATTATTCAAAATCATAATTTTATTCCATGGAGGCAGAACCAAAATATTAGGATGTAGAATTAGTGTATAACTCTGTTAACATAATAAATGATATATGTAAGTTTTTATTGAGATAAGTCTGATTGTAATTTTAGATGCACAGACAAAATTAGCAATTTAGCTCTTTCCATCTTTCCCGCATCTTTACGTGCCATTACATTTCGCTAAGCTACCTAATTAAAATATATAGTGAAAAGGCTGTTGACTATAAATGTATTTGAGAGGTGCATATCTGGAAAATGGTATGGTTCTGGTAAAGTACATGTAATTTTAAGGATGAATTTCAGATTGGGAGGGAACAACCAAAAATATTCTGTACAAGTTTTCATTGTGAAATTTTTATTATTCAAACATTTATCAAGATTTTTATATTCTAATTTTGTCTATTGATATATAATTACTTACTGATCTACTGATCAAGATATTTAAAAGAGAATGATTATTTTTAGCATATTGATTTTCAACTGCTGACTTACCTACCACTATCTTAGTTATAAAGTGAAGTCACTCTGTTCTTACCTATACTCTATGTTATTCCAATTCTTGCTTTCATCCAGGCCCATAATGCTTTCAATAACAGAGCAGATGATTATGGAGGTAAGTTATTTATTTCTTTCTAAGAGTAATCCAATTAACCAAATGAATTGAATTGTGTGATCTTCATCATTTTTAATTCTTATTCAATGGCCTTGACAAAGTTTAGTCTTCTTGTGGCATAAAAAAAAAAGAATAGTCCTGATTTACGTTCTGTAGAAGCTGCATTTATATGAAAATATCATGATTGCATTGATGATTTTCATATACTTCTGCGATACATAAAAAAAAAAATGAATTTTTACTTTGGCGGCTCAGCGAAACTGGAATTCAGGTAAAGAAAGGACTACTTTTCTGGGGGAAGCTATTCACGTCAACGAACCAAATGGATGATGTCATCACTCACCAGTGACTAAAACAATAGATACACACACATTTATGACATCACAATACAGTTTTCACTTATTGTTTATGATGTCATATGCTGTGTATAGTATCCATAAATAGCATACTGTTCATGGATTTTGAAGTCAATGGTACCACTGTGGCAATTTGCCCATTTGCTTGGGGCCTGTGTGAATTATTACTCAATGTGCAGTGGACTATTGAATTGTGAAGATTATTTTTATGGCAGATATTGTATTGCTGGCCAGGAGTTTAGTTTGAATAACTTGTTCAATCATTTCAGTTCTAGATGACTGCCCATGGCCTCCCCCATACGATGCTGAATGTATAGTCTTAGCTAACCAGGAGTTTAGTCTGACGGACATGCTCAACATGGGTATCCGATCTTTGGAGATTGATCCATGGTGGTGCTTTGATGAGGTAAGGCTTATCCAAGTCTATGGGACTCAAGGCTTGTACATTTCTTAACCCTTACTGCACTGTGGGGGGTGGGGGGGGGGGGAACCTGGAAGTATTGCAAACTAAGCATTTTTAGTAATGGGAACATTGTTCTACAAGAGGGACCTGTAAACACATATAACTTGTATTAATGGCACACATGTGCACACACTAACAAATGAATGTAGTAATCAGTCATAATTTTAACAATTTTTTTTAAAGAACAGTTAATTCCACTCTTAAAACAATGTTATACACATAGGAATAAGAAGCTTCATGCATATTAATATTTCTCTCTCTCTCTCTCTCTCTCTCTCTCTCTTTTTTAATTAACAGATGAGAATGAGCCATGCTACTGAACATGCTCTTGGTTGTGGTCCCACAGACAGACTATTTGAATCTGGTATGAAAGAGATTGGAGAATGGGTTCACAAACCAGAGAATGCTGGTATAGTCATAAGGATATACTTTGAGGTAAATTTGACCATATGTTTTCATCTAGTTTATATTTCCATTACAGTATGAAAAGAGATCAAAGCATATGATTATTCTTGCATCTTTTTATTACTAAGTTTACCTAGATATGATGAATACCCACATCATTAATGTAAACATTTAGAAGTAGTAGTGCATGTTTTGTATGAGAAAGGAGAACATGTTCTGTGTCATACAATTTTATTTTATTTACTTCCATTTGATTTATATTATTGTAACATGACAAGAAAACAAAAAATTTTCCAATGAAGTCTTGCAGTTTTGTGCCTCTGTCTTCTAGGATGCACAGGAATCATCATTTTTCATGCAATTGATAGTTCCTTTCATTTCAATAAAACCTACTGTTTTCATTTCAATGAATTATTTAATGTGATAGATATATATCATTGATTGTTTTATTTGTAACATTTGATTTTAGGATGGATCTGATCACACTCAAGGCCATGACGATCTGATAAATGGACCAATTAAAGAGTACTTTGGAGACAGAGTCTTCACACCAGCTGATTTAAAACAATTGGGAAGATGGCCAACATTAAGAGAGATGAGAAATGTAAGTAAACGCAGTTGCATATCTTTGACATTGAACACAAACGGCACTTCACAGTTCATAATCAGTCATTAAATAGAATTTAGTTCAATTAAATACAGTGTGAATTAGTATGAATTGAGTATTCATTTTTAGCTCATCCGGCCCGAATGGGCCAGATGAGCTTATGCCGTGGCGAGGCGTCCGTCGTCCGTCCGTCCGTCCGTCCGTCCGTCCTTCGTCTGTCGTCCGTCCACAATTTCAAAATGCTTCTTCTTCGCCATTTCTTACCCGATTTTAATTCCGTTTGCTTTATATGATAGCACTAGGTGGGGGATTCGAAACTCTACACAGAATTTTGAAACTCATTAAATATGCTAATTTATGCGCATTTCTCAAAAATCACAAAAATTGCTTCTCCTTCCTCATTTATTGACCGATTTCGATTTTTTTTGTTCCATCTGAAAGACTTTCATGAGGTTCATTGAACTTCTACACAGAATTTTGAAATTTTGTCTACAAAATTAATTATGCTAATTTATGCGATATTTATTCAAAAATCACAAAAATTGCTTCTTCTTCCTCATTTATTGACCGATTTCGATTTTTTTTTTTCCATCTGAAAGACTTTCATGAGGTTCATTGAACTTCTACTCGGAAATATGAAATTTTGTCTAGAAAATTATTTATGCTAATTTATGCGAAATTTATTAAAAAGATCACAAAAATGGCTTCTTCTTCCTCATTTATTGACCGATTTCGATTTTTTTTTTTGTTCCATTTGAAAGTCTTTCATGAGGTTTATTAAACTTCTACTCGGAATTTTAAAATTTTGTCTAGAAAATAATTTATGCTAATTATTTATGCAAATTTATGCAAAATTTATTAAAACATCACAAAAATTGCTTCTTCTTCCTCATTTATTGACTGATTTTGATTTTTTTTCTTCCATCTAAAAGACTTTCATGAAGTTCATTGAACTTCTTCATGGAATTTTGAAATTTTGTCTAGAAAATTATTTATGCTAATTTATGCGAAATTTATTACAAAATCACAAAACTTGCTTCTTCTTCCTCATTTATTGAGGAAGACTTTCATGAGGTTCATTGAACTTCTACTCGGAATTTTGAAATTTTATCTAGAAAATTATTTATGGTAATTTATACAAAATTTATTTTAACTCTTTGCCCTCAAAGGCTATACCTTTCTACATGATTTCTGTCGACATCATCGACAGAACCGAGAACCCAGAAGTGACAGTGGTCAACAATAGCGGGTTATGAGCTAATAAAGACTTGAAACAGTGAGGGACAATGCACTGAAGCCACCCTTAAATGTCCCAACCTTAAAATTCTTTTTTTACACCAATGCATAACTTATGTCATTCAGTGCTTTTCTCTTTTATTACAAATCTTAACCTTCAAATCTCTCTCAATAAAGATTTCACAGTTGGTAGAGATACCTCACCTTGACTAACTTTATGCTTTATTTCAAATTTCTCTGTCACACAGTAAAACTATTAAAATTTACATTCCCCAAAATCTTTTAACTGAAGTCGTGCAACTTGAGTTGTCAATTTCCAGACTTTCATTCATATCTACATGTCACTGTCTCCTTCCAAAACCACATTTAGCCAGATCTGCAATAGGCACTTCATCATCTGTACATGCATGTAACCAATACATGTACATTTCATCGATTCATTACAATGTCTACTGTGTTTAAAGTACAAATTGCATCAATTTCTTTGCTGCATGCCGGATGAGCGCCACATCATTGATGTGCTAGTTCATTTTCTGAGTCATCCTAATAACTCGATACATAGTATTCTACCTAAATTTGTACTAATATTGTAACATTTACATTAAATACATCAAACATGATTGAGCATGAACACAAACATAAAGAAGCATTTAAATATGCTGATCATTATTGGTTTTTTATCTTTTCTCTCCCTTTCTCCCAACTTGCATGAAAATGCTATTTTGATTTTCTCTTTTTTTTTTTCTTTCTTTTTAACTCAAACAGTTAAATAAGACGGTCATTGTGACATCAGCCAATACATACACCCATGGTAGTGTATTCATCCAAGAAGGCTACTGGAGAGAGTATATACGAAATGAGGTAGGTAATAAAACTATTAGTGTGAGATAACTTAGGCAGTAACAAACTGTAAAAGCTTATGTAAACTGCTGTGAGCTTATATGTTAATTTGTATTTGTCACTTATTCTCTGGATTAACAATTTCATGTGATCCCTACACCTATAGATGTAACTTCTTGAGATGATTTTGATGATTTTTATGTTGTATTTCTAAAATAATCTTTTATACAGTTCACACCGTATCCTGCTTGTGGACAAGCATCAACCAACAGTGTCTTGAGATACTACTGTGATAGTACAAACTACGGGTAGGTATTCACCAAGCCAGTAAAACACCATTTAGACCAACAGTGTCTTGAGATACTACTGTGATAGTACAAACTACGGGTAGGTATTCACCAAGCCAGTAAAACACCATTTAGACCAACAGTGTCTTGAGATACTACTGTGATAGTACAAACTACGGGTAGGTATTCACCAAGCTAGTAAAACACCATTTAGACCAACAGTGTCTTGAGATACTACTGTGATAGTACAAACTACAGGTAGGTATTCACCAAACCAGTAAAACATCATTCAGACCAACAGTGTCTTGAGATACTACTGTGATAGTACAAACTACAGGTAGGTATTCACCAAACCAGTAAAACATCATTTAGACCAACAGTGTCTTGAGATACTACTGTGATAGTACAAACTATGGGTAGGTATTCACCAAACCAGTAAAACACCATTTAGACAAACAGTGTCTTGCGATACTACTGTGATAGTACAAACTACAGGTAGGTATTCACCAAACCAGTAAAACATCATTTAGACCAACAGTGTCTTGAGATACTACTGTGATAGTACAAACTATGGGTAGGTATTCACCAAACCAGTAAAACACCATTTAGACCAACAGTGTCTTGAGATACTACTGTGATAGTACAAACTACAGGTAGGTATTCACCAAACCAGTAAAACACCATTTAGACCAACAGTGTCTTGAGATACTACTGTGATAGTACAAACTATGGGTAGGTATTCACCAAACCAGTAAAACACCATTTAGACCAACAGTGTCTTGAGATACTACTGTGATAGTACAAACTACAGGTAGGTATTCACCAAACCAGTAAAACACCATTTAGACCAACAGTGTCTTGAGATACTACTGTGATAGTACAAACTATGGGTAGGTATTCACCAAACCAGTAAAGCACCATTTAGACCAACAGTGTCTTGAGATACTACTGTGATAGTACAAACTATGGGTAGGTATTCACCAAACCAGTAAAACACCATTTAGACCAACAGTGTCTTGAGATACTACTGTGATAGTACAAACTATGGGTAGGTATTCACCAAACCAGTAAAACACCATTTAGACCAACAGTGTCTTGAGATACTACTGTGATAGTACAAACTATGGGTAGGTATTCACCAAACCAGTAAAACACCATTTAGACCAACAGTGTCTTGAGATACTACTGTGATAGTACAAACTACAGGTAGGTATTCACCAAACCAGTAAAACACCATTTAGACCAACAGTGTCTTGAGATACTACTGTGATAGTACAAACTACAGGTAGGTATTCACCAAACCAGTAAAACACCATTTAGACCAACAGTGTTTTGAGATACTACTGTGATAGTACAAACTATGGGTAGGTATTCACCAAACCAGTAAAACACCATTTAGACCAACAGTGTCTTGAGATACTACTGTGATAGTACAAACTACGGGTAGGTATTCACCAAACCAGTAAAACACCATTTAGACCAACAGTGTCTTGAGATACTACTGTGATAGTACAAACTACAGGTAGGTATTCACCAAACCAGTAAAGCACCATTTAGACCAACAGTGTCTTGAGATACTACTGTGATAGTACAAACTATGGGTAGGTATTCACCAAACCAGTAAAGCACCATTTAGACCAACAGTGTCTTGAGATACTACTGTGATAGTACAAACTACGGGTAGGTATTCCCCAAGCCAGTAAAACATCATTTAGACCAACAGTGTCTTGAGATACTACTGTGATAGTACAAACTACAGGTAGGTATTCACCAAACCAGTAAAGCACCATTTAGACCAACAGTGTCTTGAGATACTACTGTGATAGTACAAACTACGGGTAGGTATTCCCCAAGCCAGTAAAACATCATTTAGACCAACAGTGTCTTGAGATACTACTGTGATAGTACAAACTATGGGTAGGTATTCACCAAACCAGTAAAGCACCATTTAGACCAACAGTGTCTTGAGATACTACTGTGATAGTACAAACTACGGGTAGGTATTCACCAAACCAGTAAAACACCATTTACACACAACACAGTAAATGGTTTAAAGAAATCTTTGAATGTATTTGATGAGTGACAAGAGGCAATTTTTAGAGGGTCAAAGACACAGCTGTGTGTAGCAATGGCACCTATGTGTATTCACTTATACAATGTATTTGTGTTATATGATACAGAAAAGTCAAGCACACTACACTTATTTGATTTTGCTGCATCAGGACTTTTCTTTTTCTCTGTGGTTTATGGCAACATCTGAAGGGGCCTGAACTTTACCATGATTTGACTTTTCAAACTTTGGATAAACCATTCTGAATGATTCATTTTGTGAGTTGCTTTTATTTTATACATCATGACTTCACGGATGTATAGTTTAGGGGGATTGTATTTGATCTTCATCATGTTATCTCTTTTGCGTAGACCCTTTTGGAATGGACCAAAGGAAACTGGTGTTATCTTAGACTTCTCTGAATTCATGAAATGTGGGTAAGTGAATGTCTCATTTTGGAATATTCTATTTAAGGATAAGATGTTCATTGAAGATGCATGAAAAATGTATCTGCTGAGAACCAGGATGATGTTAAGACTATGACTAAGTTAACTCATAGAATTTTACATAGAATTAATATACATTTCTGGTGCTCAGCAAACTATATCTCATATCTCTTGTGCATTTGTTATTAAAGAGATGTGCTATATGCCTGTAGTTACATGAGAAAATCATCCAAATTATATGTTTTGCATTTGCATGTGTTGCTCAGAATTGTATCCAAACTTTTAAAGTGTTAATGTTTTATGTACATACTGGAGAGAGAGAGAGAGTGATTTTAATGGTGACAACAATTTTTGATGGAGATGGATATGTGACAGATGATGATAGAAACTGTAGAATTTTTACATTGTCCAAACATCCTAACTATAATCTTGTTTCATTGTTGTTTCATATTACCTCTCTGATATATAGCATTCAGTATCCAGCTGCTGACCAGGTCAATCCAACATTACTAGAGACCGCTGTCTGGACATGGGCCAGAGGTCAACCGAGTCAACCCTTGACCAATCAGTCTTGTGTCTTTCTCAAGTAAGTTAAGAAATTTTAATTCAGATCTCGAAAGTAAACCAATGAAGCCATGTTTTCTTTTTAATTAATTCATAATTCTTATTGATTCCTAGATATGATTTATTTATAGAAAGTTACAACTGATCTGAATCAATCACATGTCCTCAAGTCACTCTTAAACTTACAATTCCCATCTCATTTACATAGTTGCAATTGATATCAGACAGACTTGAATTAAGTTGCAATGAATTTGGATCAATCAGAAATCTTTGTAAGATTGGCCCAGATTAGTTAGCTATAGTTGTAAAGAATTTCCTTTTTGTTTTTCTGTTCAGTGGTACCAGTCATAGATGGTATCTGTCTTCCTCTTGTCAAACCATGCTTCCACATGCCTGTATCAATTCTTCCAATTCCAACGTTTGGTTGCTTGGTAACAAGACAAGTTTTGATGATACCAGTGCTTGTCCAGTTGGCTTCCAATTCAGTCTTCCAATTAATGGATTCCACCAACAAAAGGTTTGTTACATATCTCTGCTCTTCTAATGTTTCATCACCTTTATAAAGTCTTCTCTTCCTGCATTCTGGCTATCAGGCTGAATGAATTTCCTTCCCCTGCCCCATTCAGTCAAAGTTATAGCTGTATTTCATTAAAGATTTAAACATATCACTGGGTCTAAGCTGGGTATAAATCATCTCTCTCTCTCTCTCTCTCTCTCTCTCTCACTTATCACCTATTCCTTGTATCACCAATCTTAGTGTATCTTGCCTGATTTTTCTTACACTTTCTTAAAGTAAGACGATATTCATAATCTATCACAAAACAAGGCCCTTATACATTAATAGATGAAAATAAAATAATTAGAATAGAGGGTTCCTCTTTTATCCTTTTTCCCATTTCCTATGTCTTTTTTCCCCCTAGCTTCTAGAGGTGTCTTTGAACCAATCAGTATGGCTCAACATCACACAGTATCTTCCACTCCTGATCAAGCAGCAAGTACAAGTATGATATGAATTCTCTTTATGTCCATGGGTAAACTTCAAGAGTGTGAATCGCATACCTACAAATCTGTAATGCTTTCCTTAGACCGTAACCCTTACCATATTATATCACTGATAAAACTTTGTAAGACTATCTTTGATCATGGTTTCTTTTTTTAATCATTCTTCTTAATACAGATGATATTAAGCTTCTTAGTGCATGAACCCATTTTGATTTCAAGAGGAAATATAAGTTTTTGAGCCCAGGAAAACAATATTTAATCTTATCTGATATTTTAAGATACTTGATACAGTCTTAAAATGTAAATGTTTAAAGGGTGTTTAAAAATGTCCATGGATCTGAAAGGGCAAAGTATGAACATCGAAACCAAGCACAACACATAAATAAGTTCTTGTGAGATGTACATTATATTGCTAAGAGTAATACTCTCACAGGGGATGCTGCAACATATGTATTCCTCAAAAACCTGAAATATAACTTTTTATGCATCTTCCAATTTAGAACATAAATTCAAGAAGAAGAACAAATACACAAGATCAAAGAAATACTAAACAAAGTTGTGTCATTCCTTTTAAGCCTGTGAATTTTATTGGATATTACTTCAAGATAAGTGTATCAGAAATAAAAAGAAAAGATGATATATGTATATTTGTGACCCGGCACCACAAAACCACCAAAAAGTCGCAACCCGTGATTTTGTGTAAACAGCTGAAATGGAAATTTGGGTTGGAAAATTTGATTTTGGGATTTTTGGTTTTTCTGAAAGATCGTTCTTTTCTGAACCTTATATCAAAATCTGGAAGCTTAAAACACAGTAGAAGATGAATTTTTAACAGTTTTTCTAGACCAGTTTTTTTCGCACAGCTTGGGTCTCTTCCTAATTCTTCGCCTTCCCGTATGATCTTTTTTTTAATCGGTACCGCTCACCCTCGAAAAATCACTGCAATCTCACGGGCCTTAAATTACCTGTTCCCTAATAAATTTTAGACTGATAGAAAGAATAAACATTCAACAATCTCATCATACTGATATTACAGTTCACCAATAGTCGCGAAAGCAAATTACAGAGCAGTTTTAAGTTCCATTTCGATGACGAAACAGAGTCTGAAAAAGGACGAACGATCAAGTTTATTCATGTGAGGAAGGAAAGAGTATGTAAGTTCTATGTAAAACAAATTGCATAGGTTAATCAATGTGAACAAGAAATAGAGTAGGTCCTATTCAAGTTAATTATAGGCTAAATTACAAGTTCTATGTATGATAACAGAATGACTACACAGGTAACAAACCAGTATTATGTAACAGGGAACAAAGAAAGACAGCCCAAAGGAGTGAATAGGCATTGTCTAGTGCAGGTGTCAGGCCACCGAGGTGCGCTTAATCTCCCATTAGAACACTCTCATTTGCATCATAATAACTTTCGTACAAATAAAGTTCACAATTTGAAGTCTTGGCAATAGAATGAATAAACTATGTTTAACACTCCTACCAAATATCAACCTAATCCGACAATTCATTCATAGTGGGTGCTATGGCCTTTTGATTCACTCTCCATTGATTTTCTCTCTTGTTTTCTTACTCCGCACGCTTGAACAGGCCTCAACTTTAGAGCTCATTTCCTCCCTATTTAATACGAGCAAACCTCTCTTACAAGCTCCTTTCATTCGCTGAATTAAAAGGGTTAGAAAGTTTCAATTATAATGAGTCATATATCATTTTAAAGCTGAGACTTTGTTCTATCCAAATATGATAAAATCAGAAAAATAATTTTTTGCGACTTTTTGGTGGTTTTGTGGTGCCGGGTCACATTTGTACAAATAGCTATGCAGTTGAATTCTAATATATTTTCTATTTATATAATTTGTGTGAATATATTGTGTACATGATAAATTCATTCTATAATATACTTCTATTTTTTAAATTGTATATACTATATTTGTATACTCTACATGTATGTCAATCATGCATAATAGTAAGCTTTCTTTGAATTTCAGCAATATACAAGTACTTTTCAACTTTTAAATGAAAAAGAAACAATAAATAGTGTGTGCAATCTTCTAAATTTTAAATTGAAAATGTACTATATTCACTTGTTAGAAAATAGTACAAAGTATATTACACTTATATCAATAACATCCAATTCCATTTTAAGTCTTTGCTTTAAATTCAAAATAGAATATCTATTTACCTGACTTACACAAACATGAGGAGAAAAACTTGTTCTGATAAAGGTTTAATTATATCAGCACAATTTTGAATTTCAAGGTAAAAATACAGTTTTTAAAAAGCTGTCAGGTTTTGGGCAATATTTGTTAATTTTAAACAGAAGCATGCTACTATAAATTATTTTCTAGTTTGATGAAGCTTTGTAAATTTCATTTTGCAAAAGGCTTATTCTTACTGGATGAAAGGGGTAAATGCCTTTATCTCTCTTTTACAGGATAAGATGTTTTGAATACTTGTTTACTGCATCTTGAAAGTGTGTATGAAGTTATAAACACACAGACAAAGACATTGATTTATTCAAGAGAATGTTTTTCATTAATTTTCTTTTCTCCTTATGGATCGTATAGATGCTCTCTGAAGATCAATTTTTTAAAATATTCATTTAAAAAATTGATGCACATTTTCAGTAAACTATGCAAATATTTCTTGCACCTTGAGTATTTTATTTCAAGTGGGTTTTACACTTTACAAATTTTATATAGTTTTATTATTATCATTATTATATTGCTGAATATCTAAATAATACCTGCATTTATATGGTGCCTTTTCCAGTAATAAATCAAAGCATCATGTACAAAAAAGTTATACTTCTTTACCCGGATATAAGCCAACCGTTCAAAAACTTAAATACTGATTTGCCAAATCCTGATGAGGATCAAGAATATTACAATAATGGCATGAGAATAGTATCACCCAACCAAATACCTGCATGTCACTGTACAGAGATAGATTATATGATATTTATTGAAGGCATGATAGACTACCTAATTGGGTTGGTGCAATGAGGAAACAATGTTAGTATGCAGTGTGTTTCTTGAAAAAGGAAACCCAACTTTCTCCAGCAACAACTCATCAAATATACATAACTAGATTTATAGTAATACATCATAAAAAAAGAGAAATTTTATCCTCTCTTATATAATACCACATTGCGATGATAAAGCCTGGGATGACTGAACTGAAACAATTTTAAACCAGTTATGCAAAAACTGATTTGCGCACAAGAGTATGATCTATTCATCAACACAATGAATGGCTATTCATGGAACCTCACTCTGCTTTAGTGTGATCATCTCGAAGGACATTAGGGCTAATTTTTTTACTCATATCTCATTCAAGGTTGCATACATGTTGAAAGATGACTAAGGAACATCATAAAATACCATTTATCTTTGCTTTGTGTCTTTATTATTTGTTTAGTTTCTTTGCATTGTACTTAACAGAATTATGCTATGCATTACTTTTGTGCGCAAACTACTTTTGACATCACTCACTTAAAAAACCTTTCAAATTCATTCATGCATGACAATATCATAACATATTTGGTATCACATGAGATAATGAGAGAGGATGAAATCAACTTTGTCATGAATTATACAAATTAATCAGGACATGATAAATTTTCTAGTAATTTATGTGAAAATTTAGGTTTCCATTTTTAGGAAACACACTGTATAACAAATAAATGCATTCCAGTATTAAGGCAATCATTTCTGTTTTTAAGTTATAACAAAATTCATTTGACTGAAATATTTCAAAACAATTTATATACATATCTACAGGTTATTGTCATTTCATCACTTTCTGTTTTTAAAAATCATGAATCTAAAAAGTATGCAAAATTTGTCGCTCAATACCAACATTTCTTTTTGATGTTATATGATTGAAATTTGATTTTTATGGAAAGTAAAATCACCATTGTCTAAATTTTATATTTATTAAGGAAATTGATGTGTATTGTCAGTGAACTCTACAACTAACTACCGTACATGTAAATGACAATTTACAAATGATTGGAAAATTGAAAAAATATGCCATGATAAGGCACATGATGAAGAACAAGGCATTTGTTTTCAAATTTTATACATTCTTGAAAACTGACTAAAGCTTGAGGAAGTTGAGGTTAATGATACTCTACTATAAACACAATATATTTTGATAGTGAAATAAAGGCACAAAGGGTCAAGTATGGAATAGTACACCTAATTACTTCTTTTATGATGCAAAAATCAAACAGTACATGCAATATTTAACATCTGCTATATCTTCTTTTACATAGTTGAATCATGCAAATGGTAGAAAGGCATCTTATTGATTCAAGCTAGACATAGTTAATTGTTAAACAAAAATATTTCTACTTTTTGTATAGGCATTTGCCAAATTGATGAAAAAATTCTTTAAAAATTGCTCTTAACCGATTTTTGACACTTCATTTGAAATGTCAGATAGTTAAAGGAGAAGTTCACCCCGAAGATTACTTGAGTTTAAAAAATGCAGAAAAAATAAAGAAAAATATTGGCGAAAGTTTGGACAAAATCCGTTAAAGAATAACGGAGTTATGGACTTTTGAAGTTTTGATTTTGTGACGTCACATGCGAGCAGCTCCTCCATTATGTAATGTGATAAATATTCCATAAAATACAGTTTTCTCAGAAAATTTAGAATATTTTCGTCTGTGCATTTGATATATTGTCAGAAATGTTATTCAATACTAGATTCTGAAAAGAAACAATATTAATTTATCGTGGAACGTTAAAAAAATGCGAATATATGGAATATTTATTACATGACCAATGGGCAGCTGCTCGCATGTGACGTCACGAATCCAAAACTTTAAATACTCATAACTCTTTTATTATTTGACCGATTTTCATCAAACCTTCGCCAATATTTTTCTTTATTTTTTCTTCATTTTTTAAACTCAAGTAATCTTCAGGGTGAACTTTCCCTTTAATTAAGCCTTTGAATACTGGCCTAGATGACTAGAGATGTGTGTTTAATGAAATTTGAATAGCAGGTTTAATAGGTTAAACTAAATTAGTAGACATGATTGATGCTGTTGTATCATCAATCCAGTCCTAAGACTTTGTGAATTTAAAAAAAAAATATTTTGGTAGGTAAATAGTAAAGTACATGTACCCATAATTCTGAAAAGTGGAATATGTTTTGTTTCTGACAGTGTGGAGTAATGAGCAAATGAGAGATGAGAAGTAAATTAGATCACATGCTCACCTTCTGAATCGCCCTTTATTTTCTTTTTCCCTTGTAATCCCAAAGAAATCTTTAGCATCGATATATATATATATATATATATATGTCCAGAACATGAATAAGATAGTGTGACACTTTCCATTTCTTTACTTTCGGTAAGTTTCACATCATAATACATGTATATTTGAAATAATAAGTTATCAGTATTAAGTATGGATTATCAGTTTTATGCAAGTTGACTTCATTTTATCAATATTGCTGTTAATGTATGAAGGCAAGTGTGTGAAGTTTCTATTGCTATGATCTGGAATAAAAAAAATTGAGTGTGATTAATAAGTTTATAATGATCTTTTGTTGTTACATTTCAACAGAAATCTCTTTACGAAATATGTGTAAGAATAAATCTATTCAGGATAGACACATAATATCATTAAAATTCACTTTAAAATATTAATAGTGTAGATCTGCTGTATTGGTTTGTGAAAATTATTGTTTAAAGAGTATACAGGCTGAGAGGATTATCATATAAGTAAATAAAGTAATGATTAAAGTGATGTAATAATGCTATTTTCCACAACAATCAGTACTAATGAACGACCTTTGAATTCTTAAATTTTCATGGATATGTATGAAAATGATCATGATAAGAAATCCTTATTTTGGTTAATAGGCATACTCTATATCAGTTTCACAGATGGATGGTAGAAACAAGAAAATGAATGAGAGAAAAGGGAAGATAGTGGGAAAAGAGATGAAGACAGAAAGAAAGATATGGAGAATAAAGTGATAGACAGAAGAGAAAGGAAGTCAGAGAGAACAATGAAGAGAGGGAACTGTAGAATTTAAATTTGCAAAAATGTTGAAAACACGATAATGCTCATTTTCGAGATGTACATTGTTTTAGGGTTATGAGATTATCAACATTATCAAAGTATTGTCATGAGATCATTTCTGATTGTGGTTTACTATCACTCATAGTAGTAGCTCCACACTACGTCACAATTTGTATGGGGTATAATGTTGAAGTAACATCATGGTAAGAGCACAGAATGCAGTTAGGATGATGTGAACAGCTGATGGCGTATTTGAAGTGGCAGCATTTCCAACTACTTTCTGAGGCAGGCTAATTGTTACTCTGTTATCTACAAAAGAAGAAACATGAGCTTTAAAACATATTTATGTCTGGTTTGTAACAGCCCAATAAACATACGATAAACACTCATTTTTCATGCATTTTTAAGACACATGATTTTATACATAGTTCCAAGGGATGTAAAGTATACATGTATATAACTCCAGACACATATGTATGCCGATAAAGCATGTTGGATGCAATGAAATATTTGTTCTTCTGATTTGTGCACATCTATTAATGAGGTGGACCTACTCCACAGATTTTCTATTCTAAGGATCATTGTCCATCTTTGGTCTGTGAGAGATACATGTAGATAATGATAGCCAAAGCTGCAGTTAACTGGAAAAAAAAATTTCTTCACTGTCTTAAAGGAGAATGAAACCCTGGGGAAATATCCATTTTAATGAAAAGAGAGGATAGAGAGAAGCAATTGAAAAAAATTCCATCAAAATCGGTTATGAAATGAAAAAGCTATGAAAGTTTGACAAGTCTCAATTTACTTTCTATGGCGATCCTCAAATTGGCAATGTTGCTTCAAAGTGACAGGTTTAGTAGTACAACTCTTAATAATTATATGTTTTGTACACAAAATTTCATATTTTCTCCTTTATCTCTAAAAATGCTGCTTTTCTTTTTGTGAACTCAACATATGTTGTGTCAAATACATTTTTCCATGATTTATCTTTAGCTAAGGAGACAAGCTGCACCTTGAGAGATAATGGGGGAAATATGAAATTTTGTGTACAAAACATATGGAGAGTTGTACTACTAAACCTGTCACTTTGAAGCAACATTACCAATTTGAGGATCGCCATAGAAAGTAAATTGAGACTTTTCAAACTTTCATAACTTTCTCATTTCATAACCGATTTTGATGGAACTTTTTTTGAAATCTTCTCTCTATCCTCTCTTTTCATTAAAATAGATTGTTCCCCAGGGTTTCATTCTCCTTTAACTTGGCATTCCCCTTATGATTTACGGTGTCTCCCTTCAGAAAATAAAAAAATAAAATAAGGGGTGTAAGTAGTCAAGTTGTATTCACTCATCTTTGCAAAAGACAGTAAGTCATCTTCAATTTCATTTCAATTCCATGTTTATTAATCTTATAATGACTCATTTTTGCCATCTTCGGGAAATATGTTTGAAGTCACTGTGCTGGCCTTTCCCTCATGCCTATTATCTGGTCAGGAACCCTTTATAGCAAGTGTTTTCAGGAAAAGATCAAATAGATAAAGTTGCTTATGTACAGTCTGCCCCGGAAGCAAATGAAGACCAGAAATTTTTAAACCACCAACCAAAGTTAGTTGACCCTATGCTGAATTGCCAAAATCTGTATCTACATTTCCCTTCTGTTTTATGTTAGAGTCTGCTTAGAATAAATTGAGCATGACCAAATTAACTCCATTACGTTATTTCTTAACTATCTACATTATACTGTCATGAAGTGGAATATACTTGAGCTTTAAAAAAAATATTTGTTCATGTTAGACTTTCAAGATAACTAAACCTTGGAATAAATCTGTTTTGAATGGACTAGAAAAAATAAGTTCGATTGATGATCTTCACAATACTTACAAATTTCAAAAAACATAATTATGTCATAATTTATCTGATGTGTCTCTAACTTTCATGACTTCAAAATATAAGTTTAAACAACCTGGGTAGGTGGATTTTAGTTTGTCTGCTTTCCCACAGAGTAACTTGTTAACAAGAATTTTAAATCTGATTTGAAACCATTTAAAACTTTCCAGGTTATACATACCTATCTGTCCTGCTCCTGAGTTCACTGGAGGTGGTTCTGTCGAACGATCCTCTGGAATAGTAATAACAAATTAAAAGTTATTATGACTGATGGAACATTTCCTTTGTAGTCTTTATTCTAACTGTCACATCTTTTTATGTAAGTTCAAAGAAAACTTTAGTAGTTGGAACTTTAAAGGAAATGGAAAGGATTTGTGGTGTGCAGTAATGTGATTTCAACTGTAAACACGAATTTGAACTCGACTTTACCAGGTAACTACACAGATTTGAACTCCAAATGAAAATTGGAAGCGTTTAAAAAAATAAACACGAAAACTTTATCATTAGGTAATCACAAAAAGGCCTTTGATTGTTATAATAAAATTATATTCAAATTTAAATCTTCACTTAATGTGTTTATATACTTCTATTTGGTGATTTTTGTAATTTGTTTGCAATCTTTTATATGGAATTAATTACGTTGACTTGAGGTGAACTTAAAGTATTATAGTGCACTTGGTATATACAATTCTAATTGCCACCTAGACTATCGTCTTTTAATAACAATCCCCTGACAGTCATCCCCTTGGACACTGACCCCGGACAACTCCTTCTGAATAGCTATCCCCTAATATCTCCTAATATTTTTACACCTAGGGAGATGTCTGAGTACATTGGGATAATTGGAGGGATAGTTGTCCAGGAGTAATTTTCCTAGGGGTTATTTGTCCTAGCGGCTAGTTGCTGGGGGTAGCTATCGGGGGGGGGGGGGGGGGGAGGGGGGGGGGAGTAATAGTCCAGAGCTAGATGTCCTAATAACAGTATATATACGAACCATATGAAGTCTTGAAAGCAAAGTTGGTACATTCTCCTCTTCCATACTGGTTACGAGGGCACAGGATTCCTTCATAGGTGCTGTTTAGAGACAAGTCTCGTAAGACGAATGAATGGTATTCCTTCCATCCCTTGGAGTGGTAAGTCTCCTGCATTGATTCCAAGGGTTCATATCTCAACCTTTTCAGACCCCCAGCCAGCGTCTGTTGATCAATGGTCAGACAATGATAGCTTAATTACATTTCTTATTTAAATTTAAAGTAACTCAAGATGTATTCCAAATTGGGACGCTTAGTTGGGAGAAATTTAAAAAAAAAACTCATTTGAACTTTCATATTTTGTTTTTTTATTTTTGATACTATAGTACTCGGTAACCTTACGTTGATTTCAAGTGGTCATACTATTCTTTGTGACCATCTGATTTTATTCAAGCCAACCCCTTCTTCCCTTCTATTCATTATATTCATGCATAATTTTTTTCGCATATCTATCATGAATAAAATCATTTCCAACTGACCTGAGTAACCACCTTCCTGTAGGAGATATCATAAGCATCTACAGGTAACTGTTCTGTGATCGCATCTTGCCGTTCTACACTAGTCCTCCATCGTAACAGGTAGATGTGTTTCCTAGTCCCATTCGGGTCACTCACCACGACGGGTTTCACGGGGAGTCCTGTTCAAAAAGATGAGGGGAATGCATGGGAAGGGGTGGTATTAGGGATAAGGTGGTCTGGAATATGAAGGGCGAGTCAAAAAAGTAGATACTTGTAAAACTGGTCGATGTTTCAAAATGGAATATAAATGCAAACTATCTAACATACACTGGAAGGGTCACTCTTTCCCGCTTCTTTTGAGACCATTCTGTGGGCAAGTTTTCATCCACAAGTGACTAGGTTAATATTACAAATCATCATGCGCCAACTCCGGGACTTTACTGGCATGGAATTGGGACTGATTGAATTGATTACAGCCCTCATAGCTCTGATCTGATGTAATTTGCAACCAATTGCGTTACATTACAAACAATTGACATTAAAATGTTAAAATAAGGATAAAAATTTGAAGGCTGATATTTTTTAAAACCAAGTTTGGAAAAAGAGACGTATGTTTGATTATTTCTTGTTGGGTATATTTTCACACTTGACTGCACACTCTCTTGATGCAGTGGAATGAAAATAAGTAAGTCATAGTAGAAAACATTCCAAAGTAGTGGTTGAAACAAAATCACTATTATGACTCCTTCCTGTACATCGAGAAAGCAGGAGTCAACTCTTTGAGGTGGTATAATAGAAGCCGCCCGACTTTAGGAGGCAATTGCAGCACGCCATGAAGCATCGGCGTCATTAAATGCTTGGTAATAATAACAAGTGTGCATGGGCTGCGGAGCCGGGGGCTGGGGAGGGGGGGAGGGGGCTGCAGCCCCCCCCCCCCTTCCACTTTCAAAAACGCTCCGCGGCCCCTGGTGTGGGAGATGGATCAGTACTGAAATTAAAAGGAAGGAAGGTGATTATAGTGACATAATTTAGTATAATCAAATCTTATTTTGAGATTAAACAAACAACCGCCGACCTACCTGTCACGTTAATTTCTGCACGAGTAGAGCCTAGAAGGTTGGTCGCAACGCAGGTATATGTGCCGTAATCAGTCTTAGGGTCCAGAGATATGATCACGAAACTTGAATAAAACAAAGAATTAAGAAACAGGAAGGATTGTGACACTTCATGCACAGGATCAGCTATTTCAAGTAGGAAATATATAGAGAGAATTTAAGACAAATACAGCGATTGGAAATATACATTATCTATATATATTATCTCTTGAATATATATATATATATATTGAGGTCCACTGTACCTGAGCAGGGTCGTTGCTAGACTATTTAATTGGACTATTATGGTGGGAATGTCGGACCAGATTTGAGACAAGTCAGCCGAAGAGTTTCCAACAAGCACAAGAAAATGGGGGGGGGGGGGGGGTAATTTATCAGTTTGCGGACAAAACTAAAAAGATTCGAGTTTTCAGACAGCCGGAAATATCTCATTTTTTTTGTTACACCCCATCTCGTGACATTCCTAGACCGGGGGTGCATTTGACAAAAAATATAAGCACATGCATATTAACTATCTGACTTTGAGTATGTAGATCTATAGCTTACTAATCTAAATCTTGTGAAGAAATCATCTCTCCGTCCTTTTCCCAGTGAAGGCGAGCCTTAGGAATGGCGTCTACGCTGCATTTTAGTAAGAGGTATTTGCCCGATGCTCCACGTAGGTCTGTTATCTCTGCACGCACTCTCGGGGGATCTACAACCAACGAAATTATCATTTCAACAACAAAGAGAGATAAACTTGATCATATACTGGTACCCAAAGTTTTTTTTCATCCATTTATTTATCCACCTTCATGATTTATTCTTCATATGATATTTAACTGTTAATCATTATTTCATTGATCATTGTTCCTTCATCTATCGTATTTGTCATGATTAATTTTGTCGATGATTTTTGTAATGTGTTTTATATAGTGGACAATAAATGATTCAATTTTTTGTTTGGTTTAATATTTCTTGTGGATGGTCTATCCATTTTATTCCCTAAATATCCACCGAGAAACAAAGATGTGATTTACCAGCTTCCAGATTACTTACATTGAACTACAAGCTCTATGACCTTTCTAACGATTCCCAATGAATTCTCACTGGTGCAAGTATAGTCCCCACTCTGACTAGGCGTCACTCCAATCAGCGGCAAACTTTCATCTGTCAATCAATACAGGAAAAAGAGTGTGAATCATTCATTGAATATATGATTCAGAGTAAAAAAAAATAAGTACTAGGTTTGTGATTACGAAATGGAACTAGTGAAATCGACAATGTCATTGCCTTATGTTATACATACAATGTTTTTCTGTTATGCTCTCCCATGGTGATAAGACAAAGACCCATCAAATCATTATGGTCTGGTTAAAAGTTATATGACTGGCAAAAAATAATATGAGGTTAACACCCCTTTTTTGTATCACTGTTTACAAAGGGGTAAAATAGAATGATGCAAAAAAGGCCATCACGACAAGTCTTATAAAGATGAACATTTTCATAATTTAATTCATACAACACAAAGTTATGTATTCTATTCTTAATCTTCTTCAAGCATATTAATGTGATTATTTTCAAAATGTGACAGGATTTAATCATGTTGATTAATGTTACGTACTCGCACAGATTCCTAACCCTGGAGCCCCATCTCTGTGCCATGTAGTGTAAGGGAGAGGAGAAGCAGATACGTCACAATACATGGTTATATTGTCAGTCTCATTCACGAAGATTTTACTAGGCTCGTATATGGTCCGGTATGGCGCCTTATTGGGTAGAATATCGTTAATTTCTGGAGGATCTTAACGACAAGAAAAACAGTCGTACAAAAATATTGTTATGATGTACTGAAGAGAACGAGAATATATTATGGTAAATAGGCATGTTGTATAAGGACAATGTCTTTTGGGGTTTTATGCATGCAAATCTTATTTATTCATTTATTTATTTCTGACATTTAGACAGGGTGACTCATTATCACCTATAGTGGTGGTCTTCCATGGGGCTCTGTTTGGTAACAACAATAATTCAATTAAAAGAGCGAACATAAACTCAGCAACAAAACAAAATACATAAGAACATACATAAGTATAAAAACAAAGAATTTGGTATCCTTGTAATAATTTTTTTTTTCAAGAAAATTTAGTTGCATATTTTTAATATCTTAATGTATAATTTATATGTATAGATAGTAATTAGTTTTAAATCCTATGAAAAGTAACCAATTGTGTATATCAGACATTTTTAAAAAAGATATCACATAGTTTTGAAAGTTCATAAACAAAGTATAGAGACTATTTTGGCTCAACATACCGTGTGAGTCAAAAAAAGTTTACACTTAGATTGTTGCAATTCATTTTAAAACTTAAGTTTGAATGAAAAATTATTATACATGTTTTGAAAAAGTATTTTATCCTACGTCATTTGGTACCATTTTTATATGTTCACGCTTGGATGAACAGGAGACATTGTTTGCGTGAGTGTAAAAAAACGACTTGCGCCAATGAACTGAAATGTATCAAACGAGGTGCATTGCATGTGACTTCCCAGAATCAAACACACACACACCCACACATGAAGAACACAGTCATTTATGGTCAGGGGTCCTAAAGCTACGCAGGTCCTAAAGCTACGCACCCCGCAAATACGCGCAATGCGACGCGTTCAATGCGCCAAACTTTTGGTGTGACTGAGCAACGCGATTATCATTTATATTCGCCAAAAAGAATGAGTAATTTTCCTTTATTTTTGGTGATATTATCACTATTTGCATATCGGGATGAAATTCACGTCAGTCAGCTTAAAAATCAAGATTTGCATTGATTTATTACGTGTGCGTAGCTTTAGGACCCTTTCATTTTTTCAACCAAATTCGACATGGGTATCGACATCGACTTGAAAATTAATGTTATTGATATTTGTCCGTCGTAATTTGCTCAGGAATTTAATTTAAGAGTATGTAGAACCAAGATATATAGAAGAAATTCGCATAAATCATTGTAAAAGTGACTTTTTAGCCGCTGGAAACAAAGTTTTAGCTTTAGGTCCCCCCATCATACGCATATTATTTTCAAGATGGTCTTTTGGATGTTGAGGAACAATTAACATCATCATCATGATCGTTAAACACTTTGAAGCAGCAAGTAAAAATATAAAAGAGTTTGACAAAGCAAATTAAATCAGAATATTGTTTATTTATGTTTATTTAACTCCAAATGAACACCGTGATCCTGTGCTTGTTTGTGTGTGCATTTGTGATGCATTCGTGTTCGCATGATAGGTCTGCTTATGATGAGTACACCGTATGTGAGAAAAAAACTAAATGTGTGTGTGGCTTTTTCCCCCTTCATTTTCATGAGTGTGGGTGCGTGTGTGTGAGGGAGGGTGTGTGCGTGTGTATGTGCGCCCATTTAAAGCGATGACATAGGCATGAACTTTACATTCGGACCGATGACACACAGCGAACCGATGACGTCATCGGTTGGCAGACCTGCGCAGTTAGACCCAAATTACATGCTTTTGCATATAGGGGTAGGTCATCAGTTAGTGTTACACGAACAAGTCGTCGGTTGTATAAAAAAATTTCAGACGGGTCATCGGTTATGCGGTTGAATTCTACACACACAGGTCATCGGTTATGCGGTCAAATTCTAGGTTGTAAAAGATGTCATCGGTTATTATGCGCGCACAGGTATGGGTGTGTGTGTGTGTGTGTGTGTGTGTGTGTGTGTGTGTGTGTGTGTGTGTGAGGGTGTCTGTGTGTGGGGGGGGGGGCTTTGTTATGTTTTGTTTTGGGAGGGGTATAATCTGTTTTTATTAATTGATTTCATTCTTTTTTTCTGACTGTAGGAATATGCAATTTAAGATATTTTTACTTCATGAGTATGATTGATAACCTATGAATTGTATCGTTTTTGTATGAAGTCAGTCTATAAGTCAGTTCCATTTCGTTATGAAGAATTATATTTATTATTTGATTGAAGTCAATGAAAGGAAGATACACATGATATACATGTATACATGTATATTGTTTCCCTTGTTCAGGGGGCGGGGGTGCTTTTTTATGAAAAGATTTCATGCAATGCTTTCTTTAAAGTTTTGAATTTCAGTTATTCGTTTGTAGAAAATGTTATATGATAATGTGCTTTATTTGTTAAATACTTTCATTGAAATGTTGATTTATGATTTATGTATAATTATTGTGTGGAATCAAAAGAAAGATCTTTAAAAAAAAGTTTCTGTATGTGTGTTTTAATATATGTGTCATGTTTAATTTTGTTTGAGACGGTTTGAGCGTTATTTGTATCTGCAAAGACCGAATTAATGCCCCTATTCAAAAGGTTCTGTTCATAAGGAGTACGTTGGCGAAAGTTGATTTTTACACTCTCGCAAACAATGCCCCCTGTTCGTCCAGGCGTAAACACATACCACACAAAAATGGTACCAAATGATGCGGGATAAGAATCTTTTTTTCAAAATATGTATAATAATTTTGCGTTCAAAACTTAGTTTTAGACAAAATAGCAATTTTCTAAGTGTAAACTTTTCTTTGACTCACACGATACACACTTTAGATACCAAAATTGTTATATACGTACATATTTACAAAGAATATCATTACAGGATAGTATACTTATTAAGAGATTTGTCATATTGAGTGTATGTAATATAGTACAGCAATGGAATATACACGCTTAACTAACTATAAAAATACAAATATATTTAACACCGATAATAAATGATATCATCATTCATTCAATTTGAAAAGCATTATGTCTTGCTACATTTTGGGGCTAAAAAACAGATCATCAAACATGTTTTGCTAAGCAGGACAACAACAAAATGACATATCCCTGACAAAGACACAATAAAAAAGCATCAAGTTAAATTTTCCTTGCAATAAGCCAATCGTTTGCCATTTTATCTTACTGGGAACATATATATTGCAAGATATCTTGAACATATATTTACTGGTGTTCACAGAGCGTGCCATTTTAATGATCTGTCTAACTGATTCCATGCTTTTATTGAAGAGGGAGCTATGTTCATAACATTCTGTTTTATACTTTGATGTATACAGAAGGTAAACCTTCATCCGCCTGCCTTGTATGATACTAATGAATGTCATGCACTTACTTTAATTAATCTATCTTGATAATAGGATGGCGCCAAATTATGTTTACATTTGAACATCATATCATAGCAACACGCTGAACTTTAACGTTTCTCAATAGACCTGTTCACAAATATATTCAAATTTTATGCATACTTTTAAAGCAAAGGTTGTTCTTGACAACCTGAAAGCTTGTCAGAGGCTTGTCAGACATAGCCACAAGTAATGTATGCAAACTGGATTCCAAGTATTGTAGTTCATTCATTAATAACAGGTTAATGGAATACCTCGTTACTAGGTCCCCAGGAAAGAAACATCCATAAATTTGAATAACTTTGTGAACAGGTCTATTAGCATCATTTCAGATTGCTAATCAATTCACTTGATGGAGTCTCGTAACTTTTGTTTTAAATTATTCTAGCAGACCCTTTTTTATTTAACTTTCTGAGTTTATCCGTTTGTTTCTGGTATCGATCTGACCACACAGAAGAACAATAACCAAAGTAAGGCAACACGAGTGCAAGTTCAGCAACCGTGGAAGATGCTCATGGTAAATAATCCTTTATTACAGTGACATTTCTTTGCGTTACTTTTGTTACTAAGTCAACGTGCTTGGACCAATTCAATTCTTCATCATTTAATGTACCAAGACATTTGGAGACGTTAACTATTTTCAATACTTTTCCCTTTACTGAAACGCTGAAAGATGTTATTTTGTTTGAATTTCCACTGGAAGCTATGACCATATAACGCCATGTTTTTTCGGTGTTTAGTACAAGGCGATTTCGACTAACCCATACTATTAATTCTTGTAGTGCGAAGAAAAGTTTTTTTGTTCAACCTCAGCTACGCTACTTCCACTTACAGGTATCGTATGTACACTTATATATATATATATATATATCCATAATCTGAAATGTAATTTTTCTCCTTTCTCTTTCTACCCCACGTCTCTCTCTCTCTCTCTCTCTTTCTCTCAGCCCCCCCCCCCCCCCTCTCTCTCTCTGTCTCTGTGTGTATTGTATAAGTCTGTGTGTACCCCTCTCTCCATTTCGTATACCTGCATGGGGTGAATCTCTTCCCCTGTCTCTCATAAACTCATTATCCATCTCCCTATATTTCAGTCTCTATCTACTCCGGTCTTCCTCCATATCGAAAATGTCTACCATGTTATATCTATACTACGGTATATTTCTTTCAGGTTTACTGTATATCTAACTCTCTCTTTCCCTCTCTCTCTCTCTCTCTCTCTCTCTCTCTCTCTCTCTCTTTCTCATTCTCTCTCCCTCTCTCTTCCTCTCTCTTTCTCACTCTCTCTCTCTCTCTCTCTCTCTGTCACTCCCTCCCTCATGAACACTCCATCGTGATGTTGGTGTTAAGAGGCTATTCTACTACTGTATTTTTTAATCGAAATGGAATGCACTGAGCGTGACGCGTGGCGCCATTGAGCGGCAGCTTAACAAGTTACCATTCTTTTATTCTTCCTCTATAATAATCATCCAACTCACCGGATGTAAATACGGAGAGGAGGTTTTCATATATACCGGCTGCTGTGTTTTCTCATTATAATATCTAACGTTGTGTAGATTCTTTCGAACGATTACCGCTTTCTATATGATGAAAATCCATATTGTGATAATGCAGCCTTGAGTGTCAATGGAAAATGTCTATCGTGTTATGTCGGTGTGTTTATAAATTATTGCCAGCCTTGATATAGCGAGCATACGTATTAATAATGATAATTATATTACATAGGCCTGTGTAAAAATGGTCAATTAACAACTTGCAAGAAATACATAGCTGAAATGTACAGTTTACATGGAAAGGGTTCTTTTGAATTCTTATAACTGATATAGTGTACTTCTTTAAACTAATCTTTCCAAAATGATTTTTGTACATTTTAAGTTTTAGACACAATCAGAAATGGTTGATCAGTAATGGTTGATGAGTTTTTACTTACATGAGACATCGAGGCTGAAGTTCAAATGCGATGATCCCGAGGTAGTCTTAACCTCACAGATATATTTACCAGCGTTAGTCCTGCTGACACGCGGAAACCACAGACTGTAAGAGTTCTCAGTGATGTTCAAGTAAAACAATCCCAATTTATCCAGGATCAATTCCTGTACAGTAATTGCTCGGTCTGTTTCATGGAAAGAAAAGCAAAATTCTTGGAGATGTACTGTTCCAGCAAACTCTTTTACAGTACAGTATAGTGTCTTATCTGTCATAACAGAAAGACAAGGCATGCTGATGAGTCACCATGGAAACGAGAGACAAAAGACATAGGAACATTTTAAAGAATATAAAAGAGTGAAAAAATCCTGTAGACAATGCTCCTCCATTCCAAGATCTAAAATTTGAGGATAGATTTCAGCTATGACATGTTTAATGTTAATGATATATTAGCAATAAACAACACCGACACTGCAAGAACTCGAGACATCAACAAATATAAATGGAAGACAATGAGAACATATCATACAATATGTGAGAAATGAAAGAATAATGGTTTTCATTTTCATTTCTCACAATTGTATTTATTTCCAAGAGAGTTGCAAAAGCTGTTGTATATATTATTTACTTACACTTATACATACATACATATATATATATATATATATATATATATACACACACACACACACACAAACACACACACACACACACACATATATATATATATATACACACACATATATATATATATATATATATATATATACATATATATATATATATATATATATATATATATATATATATACATATATATATATATATATATATATATATATATTGAAGTTGCGAAAACTCGATCAATAGTTAATAGACAATTGTCAAGTTTCAATAATAAACTTGACATGACTCTGTTTATAATTGATGAGTTAACGATGACTTGTGTCATAAATGTTGGTATAAAAAGGGTCCATTTAATAAATAATAATATTAATATTCCATTCTTGTATAGAGCATATCACATTATGATACAACGTCTCTATGCGCTTCCAAAGGACTTTGGATTATCTGATGGTACAGTTTCACAAAACCGAAGTATCTACAATTCTTTGAAAATTGTTGTGTTGTACTATTATCTTTTTGGTCTTAATTCTAAAGTTATCAATCAGTCCTTGGGGGGGGGGGGGGGGGGATGAAGTCGTGATGACTAAGAATTTATTGTATAAGTGAATTCATGAATATAGAGATTTTTTTAATTTGGAACTTAGTCAATTGATGAATGGTGATGACTTGCATTTTGTCATTTAAACAATATGATATATAATTGCAAGCATTTTCATAATATCTCAGCAAACACGGCTGATAAAACAACTCAATGACAAATATGTTATTTAAAATTATCATGCACTTTTATCATGATATAAAGGATGAAATAAAAACATGCAGTCGATTACTTTTATTGAGAGTACAGTCAGTCTTGAAACAGCACCCAATAGCAATTTGGAAACATGATTGATTATGTTTGGAAACAGTTTTAAACAGTTTTTCTTTTAATTAATCACACATATTTTCCAACCAATTAAAAACAGCTCAGATAATATCGACGTTTGCAACGGGGAATTATGTTGTTATTATAGACACATATATATTGTCTATAAATGAATAACAAAGAAAAGAGAAAACAATTGTGGGTTGAGGCAATTGCCCTTCTACCTCAACTCACTTATCAATTCTCTCTTATCAATAATTCGCTTCTCGTAATGATGCTTTATTAATTTAATATTATTGAACGACCCAATCGTGATTAAGTTATATAAGTTTCTGGACATGTAATATACAAGCTTTGCTTCTAAATATGTCCAACTGTTTCATCATCACTTAGGTCAATATCTGTGCATCATATACTTTACTTATTGATATTTAATTATGTTCCTATATCTATGGAAAAACATCAATGTTATATTATTGTTGTTATTATATTTATTTTATGTTATACGCACTGCAGTATTATTTTAATATGATTGAAAACAGTCAATAAAATCTAGCCTGTCTCAGAGTGGTGACCTTGTTGTGACCCATTTGTCCCTTAAGATTTCACCCTTTTAATGTACTTGGATAATCCATGACTTCGGAAACATTATCGCCCCCCCCCCCCTTCTCTACCAGAGTCTCTCTCAAAAAATATCTCAAGACGGGTCACTTTCAACCCATCTAGCCCTTGGACCAAACTTTTCAAGAGGAAGTTTTACTGTAAATCACATAATGCAAAAAATTGACCAAAAATTCAGGATGGGGCTGCCAGATCCCCCTAAAAAAAGTCTTGTAAAATTGTCACATATATATACTTGTTCCACACTTTGTTCATGAAGATATTGTTCATCAAGCAAGAAGAAAGTAAAAGCATAGTGATCGTCTTCACAAAAAAAAAGACGAGTCATATCATTGAAGTTAATATTTTAACACTGAAATTAATTCAACAATGAAATTAATATCTTACACGGGATTGGAAATCGTTAAGTATAGATTTTGATTTCAATAATATAAATGAAATACATGGTTTGGCTAAATCCTTCTTACACATATTCATGCCGTTTTTTATCTCAGGGAAATTCAGTTCTTTCAGAATGGAAGAAGGATTGTTACCAAAGAATGATGTTGTACAGAGGATCACTTCAATCATTGTCAATATATCCATCAGCCCATATCACAAGAATCGCAAGCACAGGCGTATGGGCACAATTTCACACTTTTTATAATGAGAATGTTATTGTATATATACATATACTAATAAATACACTAATAAAATAAATAAATATAGATCACCTCGCTGGCAGGATATCAGGTGACGGTTATACGAATATTGGTGATTTCAAAACTATCAAGGGGCTGCATCCCCAGCCCCCCCCCCCCGCCCCACCTCGTACGCCTATAAGCGCAAGGAAGAAATTTTCCATTCTGAAAAAGCTTATTGGGCCATATAAATTATAAAAGGCTGCATTCTGATAACACTACAAGGTTTTTCTTAGTTTTGTTTTAATGTATTAGAGTTCTTTGATATGTTCATGAATGATTTCTTTAAAAGTCTAACTAAAAGAATATAGAAAATGTTTATATCAAATCCCACAGTGATTCATGTATACATGCAGTTAGAAAGAGCATTGCTTATTAACTGGGCTTTTGATGGAACTTATTTCACTTTTGGTAATGAATATCACCCAACATGGTATATTGATTTTTTTTAAGACATGGACACATGATCATAATCATTCATTCCAATAGATGAATAAAAAAATGAATAATCATACTCTTGAAATATTGAAGATGTCAATTCAAACTTGCATGTTCTCGATCATGCATATATTGCAATGTGGAAAAGCAAGCATGATTTCAATGACACTATGACAGTTGATTATGACAAAATAATAGAAAATTTTTACTAAATTGATATATCCGTAAAAAGAATTGGCATGCCAAAATGCATGGATTCTAACAACCAAAAGGATGAGACAAGAAGAGAGAAAAATAAGTTTCATGACGAAAACAACCACGAATGTCAGAACATATTGATATATGAATATAAAAAGCTGGATAGGTATAAAATGATGGAGATGGAAGAAAGAAGCAAGATGTATTCTACGTTCTTCATCCTCATCTAAATGGTTGGCGATCAGGAAAGCGAGATGATGAAACTAGAATCTGCTAAAAGATACTGACCTTCCTCAAATAGCGTTTCTCGTAATGCAATATCTTTGCCTCCAAGGTCAAAGGGAAAGAAAAAGTAGAAAAGGTCGCATTAAAGCAACAACAACAAATCTCTTCCTCGAGACAACAGTACACATTCAAATATATTAGACTTACAAAAACGACAGGGAAAGATATCCAAAGCGAAATACTTAGTTAAAGTTAAAGTAAATCATAATAAGGAAGAAAATAATGTAAACATGTCATGCTTGCTTGTATCATATGGAAGGTCTACTTACGCTTTACGGTCTAAACCTGGCGATTTGACTTACATCGTGATGTCACTATGCAAGTTGCTTAGCAACTATGACAAAATGGTATGCAACTTCCATCATTTGAACAATGCGACGCAAGTGAGATCTCAGTGTTTAGATCAAAGCGTAAGTTGGCCTATAGGTGGTTTTTATCAAAGGTTAACGAAATATGATTGGAACGATAGTCATACTGTTACCACGATAGTCGTACTTGTACCAAAGTCTCTTGTGGGTTCCCAAATTTTCAATCTCACAGTGCAGAGTGACAGGGTTTCCCTCGATGGCTCGAATCCTAGATTGTGTATTTGTCGTAATGAATCGTGGCTCTTCAGCAGATGCTTGATGGTAATCAAAATTAGATCAGATAGAATATATGAAAGCCTTTTAAAAAGTAGTATGAACCGATGATTACACATTGTTTACTTATATATTATATCAGATAGAATATATGAAAGCCTTTGACAAAGTTAAAAGTAGTATGAACCGATGATTACACATTGTTCACCTATATTATTTATCAGATAGAATATATGAAAGCCTTTGACCAAGTTAAAAGTAGTATGAACCGATAATTAAACATTGTTAACTTATTTTGCATTATTTTTGAACGAGCATCATACAGCGAGATTTTTAAATGACAAAATTAGTTATTGTACATAATCTACTACAGGGGTGGACGCGGAAGAGGGAGCCAGGGGCGGCGGGGCGGTCGCCCCACCAAAAGACCAACTTTAAAAAAAAAAGGGGGGGCGAGAGCGAAAAAGCGGGGGGAAGTGGGAGAAAAAAGGCATAAAAAGGTGCTACTAGCTGTTATCTTTCTCTCAAATTTGCTAAAACGTCAAGGTTTTCGCGCTTCGCGCAGGAAGGGGGAAACCACAGGGGGAAACTCCCTCTTCCGCGTCCACCCCTGTTACATACAGTGCAGTATTGCGTCCAAATAATTGAAAAGCAGTCAGGGCGTTGAACTAACTTTCCGCCTTAAAAAAAGGGTGCTACGAGCCGTTATCTTCCTCTTATATTTGCTCAAACGTCAGAGCTTTCGCGCTTCTCGCGGGAAGGGGGAAACTCCCCCTCCTTGCACCCTTCGACTGGGGAGCACGCTTCGCGTGCTCATCACCAATGGCTCATCAGCAATTTCGCACGTTCCGCGCGCCCCCCTAAAATTAAATCCTATAGCTATACGCGTTTGATCTACTGTCATGCTACAATTAACAAAGCAACATTGTCAACATATAGCCCCCCCCCCCCCCCCCCCCCCCAAAAAAAACGACAAAATTGAACCACCCCATAGAATAAAATATGAAAACAAAATATTTTAAAATCAGAATTCTGAAATACTTTGATTGTGTAATTCAGTGTATTCAATTAGGCTCGTTTTGGTTCCCGACCTTTTTAATTCATGTCTAATCTTCATTTGATTTTTAATTCATGCATGGTAATGTCATTCTCAGGTAATTAAAAAAAAATGAATACCCCGAAAAGGGAAATTGTAAATGATGACTTTTACAAGGGTTTTCTTCCAAACTTCGACGATGTTGAAATTTATTCATCAAATCAAATGTATACAATCATATTCTTCTTCGCGATCAAAGATTCCATTTCTTTTATCGTTTTAAGCGTTTACTGAATCATGAAGTATTTTTGTACTGCGTTAGGTTATATTTCTTATCAAATTGATTTAATACTCGTTTTATTGCGGTAAACGTACTTTCTAAAAATCGATTAGCCACAAGGAATGGGATTTAAACTCATCAAGAAGCACGTCTAATAATTAGCGCTCGTGCTGAATAGCACAAAAAAGTATGATGCTTTCTAGCTGGTATCAGTGCATATATAGTCAGCTCTCTCATACTGTCTTCTATTAGTTTATTTTCGTATATGCCCTGTTATTTCTGCGTCGATTTCTACAGTCTTACATAAAAGTATACCTACATTGATCACTCTGGAAGGTTGGACACTTGGCTCCACAACATCTATTCAAATGATTTCATGTTTCCTTAAAGCGATTTCTTCTTCCTCCTAAAGAAATCTTATAATTAAATTAAATATGGAATTTTACAAACGATTTTACCTTATACGTTTAAAAGATATCATGATTAGAAAAAGATATAGTAGTAAATAATGCATTTTCTTTTCCGCGCATTTCTAATTAGAATGACACTACCAACGCATCATGAAATCAATGTTGGACCTTTATTTATCTGATGTAACTTTGGAATAATTCTAGATGGCGTGTTCCGTTTAAAGAGAGGCCTGTTGGTGTGATAATCATCACTAGGCATTTAAGGACTTAACGGACTTTACAGCAAGGTAGTTACATCTTCTGAATGACGCCATGTCAAATATCAGTGACAGCTGACAAGTTGCATTTTTATAGAATATTTGTCACTCATCCAAAGTCCATTAATCATAGTTTTTGAAACCGATAGTTTGTATATACCACCTTTCTGAAATGACTAATTAACTTGGAGAACATGACAATATCCTGTATATACACAGCCTGGTTCGTACAAAAATACATTTACTTAATGAAATATGGTCTGCTGCTCTTATTCCCCTTTCCCTAATGACATTGAATCCACTTCAGCAGGTAATTTGATGGTGATTATAACGGAAATGAAATGGGACGGGCCAACTCATGTGTATACTCCGTGACAAGTCTCTCTATACAAAATACCATTAGACGATCAACAGCAAGGTCAGAGTATGAATAAGAAGACAATCTAAAAACAAAAGGCTTTTATCTTTATCACGGCAAACAAATTACAAATTGGGGGAGAAAAAGGACATGCGCAAAATAATATGAGTTCAAGATGCATGCAGTAAAATTATTTGACATAAAGGTAATGAAAGCATGTTTTGTTCATATCTTAATCTACTTAAAGAAACAAGCAAACACACACACACACACACACACACACACACACACACACACATGCAAACAGCCCATGCACACCCGCATTGACACTCGCTGCCACAACAACCATGGTTAAGGGCTGGTCACACGATATAACAAGATTTTCAATTAAAGGTCCACCCTATTCGTGTACGTGTGAGTATGTTTGTGTCTGTTAATAGTAGGGCAGCTCTACGGTATACCTTTAATGCAAAACTCGTTATCGTTATCGGATAAAAATAATGTGACCAGCCCTATAAAGAGACGAATTAACTGGTGGTGATCGCCAGTACTGATGTCTCTCGCCCACTGTTCAGAAGTTTTAGCTTGTCTCTCAACTGGAAAGGGTTTCTACTGCTCTCCCTACCTGGAATCAGAGAAATGCGGCTGGTACAGTGGCGTAGTTAGGGTCAAACGATTGAGGGGGGCACTGATGTCATGGGGGCGCGGGGGAGAACCAGAAATATTAGGTGGATGAAATCCAAGAGAACAAGGATACAGAGTGAGGAGAGTGTATGGGAGTGGTCGTATAATATTATTTTCACTTTGCCATCCCCCTCTCAAGTTCTCTTTATCTCTTTCTATCTTTTTTTCCGCCACTCGATGGAGGGGGGGGGGGGGGCGTGGGGGCAAGAGCCCCCGTACATCCCGTATCTATGCAACAATTCTATTACCAGCTTCAGGTTTATTACAACACACTTTCATGAAGAGCAGGAGAGTGCAGGACGGTAAACTCGCTTCACAGTGGACCTCCGGAGGTCGTGCAAGATCGCTATGTGGCATTGTGAAAAGGGTGACCAAACAAAATCTATGTTAATTAAAAACAAATGCTCAGACGGTTGTTGGAAGATTTATTTATTTATTTTTTTGTTTTGTTTCAAACGGCTGCGACTGATCTGCTCTTCCCTTTTCATGCTAGAAAGACACGAGTTTTTAAAATTGCAAATAAAATATTTGATACAGGGATTTCAAGAAATTGCGAGTATCCTTAATGCTATTTAAGATCTCATGCGACTTAGAATTTAAATCAACATTGTTGATTGTATAGAAGCAACAGGAAATCAAAATAGAAATTGGGACATGCCAATTCATATGTGTTTGTTATTGGCGTTAGTAAAAATTTGTTAGCTAGTTTGTTGTTGTTTTATATAAAACATTATAGAGAATGACTCGGAGATTATAAGAGCACTTTTTTTATTGAAAACATTTTTTCAGTATCATGAAGTATAAATGGGTAACAGAAAGCAGTTAGGTAGAAAAACTTACTCCATGATTTCTGACGTGAAATTATTATCCATTCGAAAAGGCACATTTGATTAAGATGATGAAGGGCTAATACACTGGTCTTCAATAAGGAATAGTCTTTACAGATTATAAAAGATGATACATGACAATTAATACATAAAGTAAATTTGCAAAAGAGTGAAGGATATTGAATCACTGTTGATTTTTTTCATTCCAAAACACTGTGACGCACTAAAAAAATCGCCAGTTCAGATTGTGGGTATCTGAATGGTCCCTCAAACTTATTTCTATATGTTTATCTCAATTTGCTACTTTTGTAATACGCAACTTATTTTGGGGCTGAAATTCTCCTTCTGAATTTTCGTTTCAGAAATGTTCACATTCGTCCTATATGGTCCCCTCTTAACGCCTTCCTCCACCCTGTACTAAATACAATCAAGAATGCGACAAGGCTGAAATGAGCGCGTAATAACAGAAATAATGGATTAAAAAAAATTTACTACGCATTTTATGATAAACAATTTAGGAATTTCCCTTTTAAGAGATATACCCTTTTTCAAATTTAGTACAAATGCAAGGCTTATTGTGGTGATCATAACGTTGATCATATTAGTTCCATTACATACAAGTCATCATCATCATTAAGAATATTATTAGTTTATTAATCACGCAATGCACACAATGATTATAATAGTTTCCGACAACACCGCTAACTAAAGGCTAATTAATTGAAGTGATATTAGTATGACTGCATAGATGATCTCGACTACTCATGCACAGCTCTATTTTCTATTATGCTCACCGCAATCGCTTCATGCAATTAATGTGGCAGAAACCCAGCACACCCTATCTTGTGGGTGTGGGTGTGGGTGTGTGAGTGCTACTTACAAGGAAATGAAGGAACAATGTGAAGATCATCATAAAAGTGTGACACCTCGGCCTCAGGTAAAGACCTGATATTTTGGCCGATGTGAGGACACAGGGATTGCTCTAACAAAAAACCAAGAAAGTGAGCCAATTTATTTTCAATGAAAATGAATAAGCAATGTTATTGGTAAAAGTGCAAGGTGAGAGTTATTAACTAATTTTCTTATTTTTTTAATCTCCCTAATTTTGTAATTATAATCAACATGTAACCTGTTAAATGTGACAATGAAATAATTTCTCTTGAAAAATAGGAATATTGACGTTTCACAAATATCAGATGAATATTTATATTCAACGCTCAAGAATGAAATTGACCTGATCTGCGATGTCTTTACGGCATATATTTCAAAGTTTATTATCCGCATACAGTCTTTAAAACAGCAATAAATCCCAACCGAGCACTTATAAAATCAAACATATTAAAGAAAATATAGAATGTTTAATCGAACATTTAGAAGATATTCTGATTACTTCGAAATTGTTTTGATTAAAAAAATTGGCATTGGCGTTAAACGTCTTTGTTACACTGATATTACATCCCTTTAACACTATCTGCAATATCATTTGACCAAAATTGTTCAATGCACATTATCAAATCAACCATCACGGGGAACAGAATGAATATATAAATTCTTTAAATTTAGGAACTTCATAAATTTGTAAATATATGTGAGCTTTATACTAACTACTGAAGGAAAGATCTCGAACGTAAGGATGTAATGAATGTACGTACATGTATTTAACAAAAAAAAAAAAGTATTACTTACCTAAATGCAAGCAATAAATGTTTAACATTAATATATCATTACTGTTTGACCTAGTTTAGAATACCAAGAAGATATTAATTAGGTCTTACCTTGACTTACGGAGCTTTGTATAACCAAGATAAGATTGAAAAGAAACATCAGAATCCTAGACTTCATCCTCTCTCTCATAAATGGAAAGTCTCGAAATACTTCCATTCTTCTTATGACCGATGATCTGTCGATAAAACGTATTTTAAGTTACTTTTCAAATTAACAGAGAATTGTGAAGAGCCATATAATTTTATGTGCTTTTTTTAGTATTCTTTGTCATTTTCAATGAAATCGTAGACACTATGTGGAACTATTAACAGGATGAAAAGCGGCTCAAAACAATGTTTTAAGAACATTTGAAGAAAAAAAATAATATCAATACAAACGCTTTCTAGAATATGGCTTACTGGGTGGAAAATTAAGGTGAAATTAGATGGTTGTGGGACTTTCGAAAAGGAATTCTTTGTTACGATGTTGTAACTTTTCAGTGAAGAATATGCACATGCATGCGCATGCCCGGGAAGCGAGGTTGAAAATAAAACAACTCCGTGAAGAATATATTATATACAGATGCGCATGCCCGGGAAGCGAGGTTGAAAAGAAAACAACTCCGTGAAGAATATGCACATGCATGCGCATGCCCGGGAAGCGAGGTTGAAAAGAAAATAACAAACAAACAGAAAACTGCTGTGTCAATAAAGATGATATTTATATGGTGTAGCACAATTCAATTATCATTCTTCTGAAAAAGGGTGTATTTTCAAGCTAATCGCAAACAGTTTCCAGACAGCAAATTAGGGGTTGACATGGTCAGCAATATTCCCAAGGGCTGTCAAAGGGGTGTCTTCTTGTAAAGGATTAGAGATCAAGCATTATGTTCTAAACGGGTATAATAATTGTATCACGTACCTTTCAATATGGTCATGGCGAAGGTAATGATTTACGCCGCTGTTCATTGATATGAATTAAAGGGTACCAATCACCAAAAAATATTTTACTCTGTATGTTAGAGGTTCCATGTCATTCTACTATATTCCAAATATTGGCTTCGAATGTCACTTCTATAAAGAGATATTACAATTTTAATTATACTCTCTATAAGCATAAAAGCGACTCGTGAGTAGACTACTCAACGCACCTGTACGCGCTCGCCAAGATAAGGGCTCGCGCGGAACCCAACTCGGAGGTTAGGTTCCGCGCGAGCACCCTCATGTTATCCTTTATTTCCTTTATACTCCTAAACTGTTGACCTATAGAATTTCAGATAAAGTTCTTTGAGGTTAATTTTATATTCCCTAGCGGTATACGTTTTTTTTCAGGTGGTTGGTACACTTTAAATCCCTTTTTAAACTTTCCAAACACTCAACATAGTGATATAATTTATTCAATTAAATGTCTAATGCTATAAATAAGCATTACAAAAATTCAATAGATTTTCAAGCAGTCGTCTTTGTCATCATTACCAAAATTACACCTTTAAGAGAGTATCAAAGTCTTCCTAACCTATAATTGACAAAATGAAGAAAATTGTCAGGATGCTGTTACTAAGATGTTAGAAATCAAGTGAGGGGCAACTAGCATGATTTATACAGCATGCTAAATTTAATATACTGTAAGGCAACTCCATTAATTACAAAGAGATGCAAACTTCGCCAGTCCAGGACCCCATTTCATAAAACAGGCTGATTAACAATTGACACAATTCTTTGACAAATCTGCTCTCAAAAATGCAATGTCAATCAAATCTACAAATCAAAATGCAATAATTTCAATTGCTCATGTAGTTATTGTTACTTGTATTTATGACAAAGATCATGAAGTTAGAACTGTAAAGCTTTTGAGGATGGGAGTATTTTGAGAGATTCATAACGAAAAAGTTGCGATTAAACGCAACTCAAAAAAATTAAACGCAACTCGATTTTCAACCAATCAGGATCGCGTATTTGGGACTTGCGTTTAAATTTTTGAGTTGCGTTTAATCCCAACCTGAAGCTAAGCACTTTGTTTCCAGCGGCTAAAAAGTCATTTTATTCAGGGGTTTATGCGAATTTCTTTAAATATCTTAGTTCTACAGATTATTCTGAAGTTAGATCGCTGAGAAAATTACGACGGACGAATGTCAATATCATTCATTTTCAAGACGATGTCGATGTCCGTGTCAAAGTCTGTTCACAAAATGAAAGGGTCCTAAAGCTACGCACACGTAATAAATGAATGCAAATGTTGATTTGGAAGTTGACTGATGTAAATTTCACCCCGATTTTCAAATAGTGATAACAATCACAAAATAGAAGGAAATTACTCATTTTTCTTGGCAAATGTAAATTATATTCTTGTTGCTCAGTCACACCAAAAGTTTGGCGCCTTGAACGCGTCGCATTGCGCGTATTTGCGGGGTGCGTAGCTTTATAGGACCTGCGTAGCTTTAGGACCCCTGGGCCCTCTTGCATAAAAAAGTTGTGATTAAATGCAACTCAAATAATTAAACGCAACTCGATTTTCAACCAATCAGGATCGCGTATTTTGGACTTGCGTTCAAATTTTTGAGTTGCGTTTAATCGCAACTTTTTTATGCAAGAGGGCCCAGGGGTCCTAAAGCTACGCAGGTCCTATAAAGCTACGCACCCCGCAAATACGCGCAATGCGACGCGTTCAAAGCGCCAAACCTTTGGTGTGAGTGACTGAGCAACGAGAATATCATTTACGTTTGCCAAGAAAAATGAGTAATTTCCTTCTATTTCGTGATTATTATCACTATTTGAAAATCGGGGTGAAATTTACATCAGTCAGCTTCCAAATCAACATTTGCATTCATTTATTACGTGTGCGTAGCTTTAAGACCCTTTCATTTTGTGAACAGAATTTGACACGGACATCGACATCGTCTTGAAAATGAATGATATTGACATTCGTCCGTCGTAATTTTCTCAGCGATCTAACTTCAGAATAATCTGTAGAACTAAGATATTTAAAGAAATTCGCATAAACCCCTGAATAAAATAACTTTTTAGCCGCTGGAAACAAAGTGCTTAGCTTTAGGTCCCCCCATCATAAGCGTAATGAGGCGCCGTACGTCATGCTGAAAGCACCTTCAGTGGCGTATCTACGGGGGGGGGCAAGGGGCACGTCCAAAGGCGGCACTTGGAGGGGCGCAAAAAGTGCAAAAGAGAGAGAGATAAAAAAGGGAGAAAGTTAAGAAAAATCATAATCCTTAAGAATTATAACCCCCCCCCCCTCCCCCCATCCGCTGGGGAAATGCATTAGAAATACGGTTTTTGAGAGTTTAAAGCAAAAAATTCGAACTTCTCTACCGCTTAGCTGCAAAGTTTCCTGGGTAAAATGCTCAAGAAATTGATTTTTATGGTTAAAAATGCAAAAATAAACCCACTCGGTCGCTTTGCTCTCTCGCTTGTACAATAACTTATATAAGTTTTGGCATTGGTGATATAATCCCTAAATCGGACAGACAGAGTATTAAGCGAACAGTTTGCAATACTTACCAGGCAGAACTTAGCCAAGTAACTTGAAGGTCACGAAATCCAATGAAATTCCAATTTTGTGATTTCCTCTGAGGAGCAGTTCCGTGGCGCCGACCTGCGAGCGAAGCGAAGCTCAACAGGTGAAATCGTATCTCATCACTGGTGTTCTTTGACTTGTACGTCCTGATAAAAGAACAGACGCGCGTTTTCCACGGCAAGCTGCATCACACCCACTACTGCTCTTCTCCGTAAATTTAATTTTGTGTATACCATAATTGGTGATGAGATGAAAATGCGCATGCTAGCTCTAACGCTTTAATTTGCAGAGCACCGAGTTGATGCGTAAATTATTATTACACCAGAGACACACACGAACACACGCCCTCTCTGGCTTAATCTCTCTCTCTCTCTCTCTCTCTCTCTCTCTCTCTCTCTCTCTCTCTTTCTACCTCTCTCCTTCCCCTTCTTTTTCTTTCTCCTTATCTTCCTCCCCACCCCCCTCTCTCTCTCTCATTCTCCCTATCTGTCCGTATATCTTTTTCCCTTCCTTTCTTTCATTTCTCACCCCATCCCCTCTCTCTCTCTCTCTCACCCATCAATCGTCTTTCGTGGTAGGAGAAACTAGTCTGTGTGTCATGTAGCACATTATACTCGTATGTTATGATGATAATGATGGATTGCTTTAATGATGATTACTATTACTATTTGGTAACGGATGAATGGTCTGATAAAGCTGTCACTGTTAGAGTGCAATCAATAAACTAAAAAGTTCATGTTTTAAGTTTGATTAATGGATGTGAGAATCGATGTGATGAAACAGGAAGCAGACGGACGGAGTGGGTGAGGTTTGGGAGAAGAAGAAGTAAAACGAGAGAAGGGTCGGTAAAGAGAGAGAGGAATAGAGAGGTAAAAGAGAAAGAGAGATAATGGTGAATTAGAGAGGGAGAGAGGGGGAGAGGGGGAGAGGGGGAGAGGTCATAATGATAGGGATTCTTTTTAATTTTTCAACAACTAAACTACGTCCGATTCTGAACTGGCTTTACCAGTGTAACTTAAAAGCATTTTTGTAATTTCTATTCGAATCAAGTTTCAAATATGATTCATGCTCTTTCATGCTGTTCTTAAATAATATTTCATTTCATCTACCATTCATTATCCTATAGAATAATCATTGCTGTATCCATTCCTTCAGTATACATTAGACAAGTTTTTCAAAAGTATCTTCCGCTACCCGAATTATATTATTGCCTGAAATCGGAAATGTCAAAATCTTCATGTGAGTTAAGCCATGATCTCACTGGCCTTACTACCGGTTGCCGACTTCCGACAACCACTGGTCGGCAGTTAGTTGTCAGAGATCACAAATAGAGGTTTTTGTCAGTTTTTAAAAGGTTGTCAGGGGTTCGAGACTGGTTGTCGGAGCATTTTGGTTGGCTGGAGGTTTGAGCCATGATCTCACTGGCCTTACGACCGGTTGTCAACTTCCGACAACCACTGGTCAGTAGTTGGTTGTCTGAGATCTTTAAAGAGGTTTTCGTCAATCTTTATTTGGTTTTCAGCAGTCGGCAACTGGTTGTCCGAGCATTTTGGTCGTCTGGAAGTTTATGCTGCTGCATCGAAAACCTTTTGCCGACCGAAATGGATGTGAAGAGGTTTTTTTCTTGGTTTTCTAAAGGTGGGCAACAGGTCTCAGACTAATCTGCGACTGGCCTTTGGTGCTCGAAAAGTGTCTATTGAATCCCAAACCAATGCCCAGTACCGACAACAACCAACAGTAATCAACACCATCGCGTTGTCTTTCATGAAATCAACTCAAGGATAATTTTGGTTGTATTGTCTACTGAAAAATAGTTTTGCTTAAAAAAAGATGATTTGATATATGGATCACACACTTTCAAGCCGATGGTAGAAATGGGAGAGCCATATTGAGCTGTTTCCTCTTCATGTGCATGTTTGAAATTATTGAGTAATTTATCCAGACAACCTCGAATATATCCTTGCTTTGCACCCATACAGTTATTTATTATTCATGTTATTCATGTATTGCAATAATTGGTCACCTATTCATCATAACCTGGCATAAATCTATAACTTCTACATGTTTGCACCAGTGATTCATAGCCTGCCCACAGCTATATCTCCAACTGCCTTAAGAACATCGGCCATCAACTAATCTACGACCGGTTGTTTATTATCCCCGAATTGACGACCGTTCTTACAAGTGGTGGTCAATCAGTCTTTGATGATCGGCGATTGGCTTACAATAGATCGGCGACTATCCTACAACCGACCGGAAAGTAATCGCGGAGGGATGTTTTTTGCCAGTGAGACCAAGGCTTTAAAGGTTCCCTTTTATGAAATTCTAATTCTTGTTATTTTGTACATGATACTCGTCTAAATTGAAAAATGACATCCGTTTGCAATGAATACGTATCTGAATATTTTTAAAATAATATTTTCCCCACGTATTCAGGCCTAAACGAGTCTGCTAAGCTCCGCCCCCTTTTAAACCCCGATTTCTCGTTCTTCGAGCATGATTGACGTGTGACGTCACAAACCGACATCGCCGGTGCTTGTTTACAATATCTTGCATATATCACGCGTGCAAACTAACTTGCAGTTATATACCACCTCGAAAACCACCTCTAAATCGAAGTATGCCGCAACGCTGTGTCTTTGCAGGTTGCAGCAACATCACAAAGGAGGGTGTAAGTCTACATTTATTCCTCAAAGACCCAAATATTAGAAGAAAATGGACCTCAAAAGTGAAACTAACTCGCGTCAATTGGAAGGGGCCGAGTGACCGCAGTGTCCGTGTGTTCCGAGCACATTTGTGCGGAGGACTTCCTCGATAGTACGGGGCTGCATGCGGCGTTTGGCATCAAGAAGAGGCCGTCCCTGAAGCAAGATGCCATCCCCAAAATCAAACTTGATCTACGGTATCTATTGATCATATATCTATTGATCAACTATCACTGTACCTACACTAACTTAGTCTACCGGTACTTATTATTCATAGCAGCACAATGAAAACATGCAAAAGTGCAAGGTAACAGGAGAGCTAAGGGTTTTCTGGATATCAATGTTAGAATTTACTAGAAACAAAACGCTACCACCCCATGCACCAGTAAAACCCTACCCAAGCCCAGGCCAGGCAGGGTCAGCAGGCGAACGACCGAACGGCACGGCGTGTACACCTGCGCACGTCGAGCTCACTGCCTCGATCAGCTATCAGCTCAGCCTCATCAGGACTGGGGCATTTTGCAAGCGCAAACAAGATTCATAATTGGTGGATATGCGTAAATAAAAATTTAATCGGCAATCTAATTATCAAAAGGAATTACTAGTTATAATTCCCAAGTCTCCCGTCGATATCTTCTCCGTTATTGAAATCAGGGACGTCTCTGTCATATAATCAGAATCCGACATGTCTGGTTCAAACAAATACGGCCGTGCCCCTAATTCCTCTTTTATTTCTTCTGTCTGAAGAAGATGTTATCGTTCGTTGATATAGGATTAAAAAAAAACTAAAATGAAGGGCTGTAATGGCACGAAGTCGAAGCTAGGATCTACACGAAGTCGAAGCTAGGATCTACACGAAGTCGAAGCTAGGATCTACACGAAGTTCAATAGCCTACACACACACTTTCAGCTTGCGTGGAGTCAAGCATTCTGAGTGTGACGTCACATGACGTCATCGATCGCTGGACCGATTTTCCAAAATTTTTAGGGGCGTTCCCAATTAATTTTTTATTTTCAAGTTTACAGATTAATGAATGGAATTCAGGTAAAATGGTTGACAGATCTGGATTCACAGTAGAAAAGTCTACTAATTGAAGTTCCTTTGTAATTCCATAAAAGGGAACCTTTAAGCCCAAGTCGCACTATAGTATATAGCGACCGGTTTCCGACCATCACAACCGAAAAAGCTGCAAAAATAAACACTTTCGACTGAACCCCGAAATTAGAAACATTCTTTTACTCTGCGACTTGTCGCCTATAGGTTTCATACAGGGTCCCCATTCGGTTGCAAACCGGTAGTCTACCTTTATATCAGTTGCCAATCGGTTATAGAATAGTCGCCGATCGTTTGTAGGCCAATCAAAGACTGATTGGCCACCGCTTGTAGGAAATTAGACTTAGGCTTAAGCGGTCGTAAAAACGTGTATAGACTACCGGTTTGCAACCGATTGGCGACCCTGTGTGAAACCTATAGACACCGAGTACACCAACTATTGCAATGTATGGGTGCAAAGCAATGATGTATACGAGGTTGTCTGGATGAATTACTCAAATTTAACAAGCTCGTGATATGTACAACGAGGAAACAGCCAATTTGGCTCTCCCATTTCTACCATCGGCATCGGCTTGAAAGTGTGTGTTCCATATTATATTAAATCTTCTCTTTTATGACCAAAACTAGTTTCAATAGGCAATACAACCAAAATTACTTGAGTTGCTTTCATAAAATTCTTTGAGATGGTGTTGATTACTGTTGATTGTCGGTGCTCGGTAATATGGTTTGGGAATCAATCGCTGACTGGTTGTTTTTATTATTCGGTGATCGTGGTGATCAATCACCGACCTTATTTTCAAGCACTTTTGGAGCACTAAAGATCAGTCGGAGATCAGTCGGAGACCTGTCGCCCACCTTTAGAAAACCAAGAAAAACCTTCTCACAACCAGTTTGGTAGGCAAAGGTTTTCTTTTCGATGCAGCATGCAGCGTAAACCTCCAGACGATCAAAATGCTCGGACAACCAGTTACCGACGGCTGACAACCAAATAAAGATTTAAGAAAACTGTTTTTGCGATCCCAGACCACCAACTACCGACCAGTGGTTGTCGGAAGTCGGCAAACGGTCGTAGGCCCAGTGACCATGGCTTAAACCTCCAGCCGACCAAAATGCTCCGGAAACCAGTCGCCAACCCCTGACAACCTTTTAAAGACTGACAAGGACGTCTTTGCGTTCTCTGACAACTAACCACTGACCAGTGGTTGTCGGAAGTCGGCAACCTGTCGTACGCCCAGTGAAACTTTTAGCTTTAGAGATCAGGAGAACCTTCTGCCGACCAGTTGGTCGGTAAAACGTTTCTATATATGCAACATCGAAAACCTTTCATTGGTTGGTGATGAACATCCTTTCAAGACTGCTACAATCAGCAGCTCAATGGTGAAGTAATGCTTTCATAAAACCTTCTATGATCACAGAAAATGGACTGACTGTCGTTGGTCGGCGATCGGTCGCTGCTATAGTGAGATAGGAGGGAAGCTGCATCCGCAAGCAATATTTTGTACCCCACAAGCATGACGAAATAAAGGTCATCATTGTGTTCTGTCGTTCTCTGTACCCCACAACTGCATGTATGTAAGGGCTTACACATACCCACAAGCACGCACACACATACAAACAGACGTTTGACCCCTTAGTTCCGTGGATTGACTTTTTTGCCCCCTGGCTACCCCAGTAATTGGGCGAATAATTATATGCCTTCATGATTATATTACCATGTTTCTGTTCGATGCACTATCTATAAGTACAGAGGATGTACATTTTTGTTTGATAAAAAGTTCGTTCAGACAGACAATCAAACACATATTATAAACAAATTAGAAATATATCAAGTAATGTGATAGTCGAATACTTAGAAATAAGTTCTGCCAGAATTGGTTGAATAGAAAGAATCAAAAATTCAATAATAATCAAGTACCCCAAAACAAACACTAATGTATGCGGAATTTTAGTTAGTGTTATCGATTTATTATGTACATGTAAATATGCAAAGAATGCTTATAAATAGAGTGTACTGCACTGAACATAATTTATACATGGTACTACAATATCTATGTGCCCCTGTCTTCTTACCCGGGTATAACTGTGCGACTATGATTGAATAAATCATACAACAATCAAGAACTTCATTTAAGCGCTAAATTTTGATGAAAAATGGTACAAAATACATTTGAGCAATACCTACGCTTCCCCGCCAACTTGCACATCGCGTGCAAAATATAAGTTGTGCGCAGACATAATACAGCTCATTTTTGCAATATAAAAAAAGGATAATTATACTGTATGGTTTAGGGGCATTTAAAACATTATATTTCTGTTCCGTATTGAAGTTTGATTAGCAAACATAATGGCATTTGTTAGACCTCTCTACATTTGACAATAATGTACTGACGGGTAACTTTCCGAATAACATTTGTCATGGTGCTGGTTGTAACATTGCATGCATACTACATAGGGCTATTATATACATCATAATAAATACGGCAACTACTTGATGATACATTACTTCGTTGTATGATGCATGTAGAGCTATTTTGGAAAATACGAAGGCAATTATATTATAATATTATAAGTACACATTATGGACAATGTATATAGCGGACATTAAATACAGTTTTCACTTGCTAGGATTAATGTGAATGATTTTAGGACACCGGCCCCTTCTTATAAAGATCTGCGATCGATTCAAATCTATCGCAACTTCATATTAATCGCAACCACGTTCTAAAGAGACAGGGGATCGCAAATTTGCGATTGATTGTAGTGCTTGCGATCGATTAGGATCAATCGCAACTCTTTATAAGTCCAGGCTCTGAAATCAAAGTAATATTAATTTTAACGGCATGAACGGGGCAATGGTGAATAATATGAAGTCATAGTAAATACATGGGTATAAAATGTATATAGAGTAACAAACCTGCATGCCGCGTGCGTCGTGGGCATGATTATTAGTTTTTAACGAATAATATTCCGCTATTAATCTGATTTAAAAATTCGTTAGAAGTAAAAACCTGTAATATCTTCCATCTAAGTTAGTGCTAAGCATCGTGTTGTATATAAAAAAAAAAGACAATTAATGTCTTAACATGATTCTCTCTAAATCGTAATCCGTTTGGATGCATGTTTGTGAGTTTTTATACTAGTGAGATATTATAGAGTGTGCACCAGTGGCGGATCCAGGATTTCTTGAGGGAAGGGGCTCAATCTTTGCAAAAATTTCTGACAAGCAAAAAAAAAAGGTTCTCAGCATTTTTGGGCCCCTTTTTAACTCAAAAAATCTCTGACAAGCAAAAAAACCCAGCATTTTGGGGCCCCTTTTTTAACTTTAAAAATCTCTGTGACAAGAAAAAAAAAAAGGTCCTCAGCATTTTTGGGGCCCCTTTTTGGTCCCAGGGGATCCCCCTGGATCCGCCACTGGTGTGCACATTGATTTTTGTTTTTCCTTGTGGTAAAAGTGATACTGAAAAGGCCCAACATCCCACACAAGAACAAAGGACCTTAATATACAACACCTTGTAAAAAATGATTTTTGATTTTCAGGAGGCGAATTACAAATATCAACAATCAAGAATTATATCAGTCAATGATGACTCTATTTTCCTGGCATGGCACTGTTGACCTGAAGCGAAATGATTCACTTTGCAAGGAATTTGGGGTATTGTTCAGAATACAAAATAGAAAAAATTAGTGTAAATGTTTAGAAAAAATTTAGTTTTCATTTAATTTTCAAATAATTGGAATTAAAATGATAAATGTAATTGTTGGCTAGATACCGAATATAACACTGAATAAACTTTCAAGGGAAGTCCCCTTTTGATTTCACCGTTTCACTATTATGACAGTATTGTATTATGAGGAGTCAGGATCAAGCGAATATTAGCTCAGTAAATAGAATTATATACTTAAACAAGAACTTCCAGGCCAAAACTGCAGGCATGTGAGCTCTCCTATGACAACAACTAATTTTGTGCAAAGTTTGTACATGTATCATCGTTTCTTTACAACGTGACCTTTACATTAAATATCACATGGGATATGTGTGGGCGGAAACCACTCAATGTAATGTCCTTTGTGAACTATTATAATCTCACGGACTACCAATAACTACCAAACGGAGTTTGATGTGAGAGTTTGTACGTTATCATAATAAGAGCATCACACTGATCACACTTCCAGCTGAAAACAACTGACCTGGGAATGCTTCAATCGTATCAAAGAAGTGAAGAATACATGCCCATACGTTATATCAATGAGGACTTAATATCCACACGATAACTGGATATAGGCTTATTATCTATACCGTGTTGTAAATAAAAAATATAGAGTGGCATGAAGTAAGATAATTGATACAGTCTGTAAGTAAAAACAATTGTAGAAACATCATTAACCTATTGCGAAAGTTGCAGTGTAATAACCATAATCACAATTCCAAAGAAACTCGTTAACGTTTTGACCAATGCACCGGATATTATTGACACGCATGTGCAATATTCACTTATCAGAAAATGAATTTACTAAATTTTAAAGATTTATGATCGAGAAATTATTGAGTACTTTATTGAAACTATTATAAAGCAATGTTTATTCAAGGTTATCTAGAAATTTGCTAAAGGGGTCATATGGCATTCACAACCATTCATATTTTTCAAAACACGCTTTTTATGACATTGATATGTTAGTGAATTTCTCTTACAAACACCATGTTGACTGAGCTCCCCAAAGTACTGAAATATCGAACAATTTTATGTGTCTGAAAGTCATTATTTTATCGCTTGTTTCAAATAGGCATCTCGACCTGTCTGTATATAATATCGATAATGTTACATGATGGTACATGTAGCCTTCATGGAATGATAGAATTATCACAAGTTCACCACGAAGAATCGTGTTTTCTGCTCAGTATACCACTTGGCGGATGACTCGAGCATTTTGATACACTGTATTCATAAATGTACAGTACAATATCAGCAATGTCTATATACATGTACATCAGAAAAAAACTATATATGTTGCTATCATGCAGCACAAAAAGTTCGAACAATAATACGGAAAGACGTGCGGTAAACCATTTAGTTTAAACGTGGAACTAGAACCACTCTAGCTTCATCATTCTGTTCATCATGTTCATGGCTTAAGAGTCTTTGCTCCAAAATGTTTACAACATTCAAAGTGTGTTCCATACGTCGTCATCGTCGTCGTAGTCATCTTAGAACAAATATAGCGGTGCAGGGACTCTTTGATTGCGATGACCACGACCGTTCTCGACGTCCCTTTCGCTATGACCGAAAGGTCCTCCACTGCCGAGTTCTAACTGATGAGGTTGTACCTTAGCTGCCCAGATTGAGAAACAACAAAGCAAGAAGATTCCAAATGTCGCTGTAGCGATCATACAAACTGATACCATTAGCTTGCTTGTATTTGTGACATTGCTATCATCCACGTCGCTTGTCGATGAATTATCATTCTTCTCTTGGTCATCATAACGACCAAGGCTTAGCTGTTCACCAAGAAGGAAGAAACCGACGATGATGACGACAAGAAGAGGGAGAGAAGCAGCGCTGCCCATACACATTACCTGACGAGTCTGTATAAGAGAGAGAAGGGGATAAACAAGATATGGTCTTTCATGAAATAAGCTAGAAATTCGATAATGATTCTCCAAACCGAATTATAATAGTTCTAATAGTTCCTTTGCTATTTTCAAGGATACGTTTATAAACTCCCTAAATATTGTAAGCCATATAGTTAAAGACAATTGTTTCACCATTGGTTTTTGCTAATGATAATTGCTATGGGTGTGATTGTGATTGTAGTTAATTTTAGATTTTAAAAATAGTATTCTTACTTAATTTACTATGTAGAACACAAGCTTGATTCTACACCCATGTTTTCATTCTAGAAACAGTCATGTTAATAATAACCAACATTTATCAATTAGCCAATTCTTTCTCTCTTAAAGTCAGCTTGTTTTAGTGGGGTCATTTTTAAATGCATCTGACATAATTTTATTCACCTTCCCAGAGATAGTGTTTGGACATTATTTTTCAAGCAATATGACCTAATTATACTTGCCTCAAGTCAAGGACTATCGGTAAACCAGTAGATTGATTTAGAGTGCGGGTACCTGCTCATACTATGACTATACCTTTTTTTTTACAGCTAATCATTAATGAACATTTTATCAAAAGACCTTCAACATTGCTTGATTAGCCAACTGAACAATTACAATAATTTTATCATTTCTTTTTCTAACGGCATTGTGTCCTGCTCTGCACTAAGGTTAAAATGGTAAGATAATGTTTGATTTATGTAAAACATTTTAATTAACAATAAAACTAAATTACACGATCTACAGTTACATACAGTACAAAGCCTTCTTACTTCAGAAATATATATTTCTTTTAAAGGGTTTAGAAAACCTAAGATTTATCCGAATGAATTTCAGCTTAACCACATTTCTCGATTTCCACTAGAGTAAGACAACCGTTTGACCCTCCGAAATGAAATTGTTTCTTACCAATAATTTTTGTTTGAATCGGATGTACTTTGGTTTGTAACCCTGGTTGCAGATTTCACATGTAGTAGCCCCTTTCACACTTGTCCATTTCTGAAGGCACTTTTTGTGTATGAACTGCGCTGACCCAGAACAGCCGCAAGGAGAGATAAGCTTTGTCTTTCCTGAAAAAAAAATAGACAAATATCCCAAATATAGTCAAAACAGAAAAAAAAAAGTTTCTCGATAAGATTTGTGAACTTTCTATGCACAAATGGGTTACATCGAGATCAACTTGTGTTCGTATTTCTTACAGGTAAATACTACAGTGTCCTAGCTTTCATATTACCTGTAATTTTTCTTTGGACATGTTAGATATAATGATATTACCACGTATCTCCTTTCAATACATCAACCATTAAAACTATTTACGTTAATTTTACTACATGCTTTCTTGGTAGTGTCTAGTCTGTTTCAGACATTGTCGATCAAGGCTTTACATCTACTTCCATATATGGTTATTTATAACAATCACATGCTGGCATTATTGTTATTAATCAGCCTATTGAATATGTCTATCAATTTGACATGTCTCCCTTTGCTTCTCTTTCCTTCGTTTTTTTGTTTATGTTTTTGTTTTTATTTTTTTACTGTATATTAATATCAGTATGATGATAACATGATTTTTTAAATTCCTGATACAAGAGCTTCCTCTCGTTTTTGAATAAATAATGTGTCGTCATAGACAGATAAGTATTTATATAATATTGATTAAAATTAAGGGGGAAATGAGACTATCAAATTGCAATCAAAAAAAATTATCAGATTGAAACAGAGTCGCAGACGCGGGTAATATGATTATTCAATATGTTGTTGAATTCAACATAGTCTATGATATAAACCGAAAAAAAAATTAACCAGTGAATAAGATCATTAATATTTATATCGTATGATTTATCTCATGCACGCACTATGGTTCACAAATGTTAAGCGGCGGGAAATATGCATACTATGGACTATATGGCAATATAGCAATATGGCACTATGGCAATATGGTCATTCTTGCAATATAGTCTATTATTCTCCTAAAAACCAGTTAATATAAAACAATCATACCCTGTGGGATATACACACCTCTCTCGTCTTCTGTATCATGACATATTCTACAGACTGGATCATTGCTCGACGTCGATGACCAGGAAGCTCGACTAGCATTGTGGGGTTCGAGCTTAGTCTTTACATCCTCATTTGTGTGCGTGAAGACAACCGATGGTGAAGGAGATGTCGATGGGGAGGAATCAGATATATTCTTAACTTGGGTTTCCTGAAAATAGAATTGAAAATCAAACTAAATAATGGATCTAGATGGGCACCCGGTTGTATAAAAAGTAGAATGATCATCATCATAATCAGACATGGTTTAAACTTTATCTTCATTATAAATGGGTAACACTGTCCTAATACAACACAAAGTTATAGAGTAATATTTTGTCAGCTTGATCATCAGTGAATCCCCAATAGTAGATGGACAGATATCAATTAACCTCGCATGCATTAGTTATTGCTATGTCGGCAAACTTCGTGTAATAGACCGGTTCGGTAATGTATTCAAATTTTATACATATCCTTCAAACAAAGGTTGTTCTTGACAACCTGAAAGCTTGCCCGAGGATGGCCGGACATAGCAACAAAGTAATGTATACAAATTGGATTCCAAGCATTGAGGCTCATTTATAAAATGCAGGCTAATGGATAGCTCGTCACTAGGTTCTCAGAGAAGAAATGTGCATAAATTTTTATACATTACAGAACGGTCTACTGCACAAGTGTTCATGTACAACTTTTGTTTAAAAAGGAAAATGCATAAAAACCAGTACATCATGAGTGGCAACTGAACATAAGTTTCTTTACAACCTTCAAGTATTTACGTCTCAGCTCTTTACATTACTTTAGTAAATATGCTTGAGTACTCCATTGTTATTATCGATCTTAGTGCAAAATATCACGTGTATTTTGGATCGTTGTTCGACTTTCATTCGATGGAAATCGTCAACAGTCTAAATACCTTGATCAAGTTAACCTAGATATACTTGAGTATCCTGTTTCGGGGGTTTAATTAATTCTCTTCGTTCAGGTTCCTGTCGTGAGGCATAAAAGTCATGTTTTCAACTTATTACAGAGTCCATGGGCGTAAATATGCAGGAAATTCTTTTCATCAGAGGGGGACGTAACAATAGGTCGTCCCCCCCTGATGAATAGAATTGCGTAAAGTACATTATGCCGAATACAATGAATTTCATGTGTAATAGCGGAGGTGTCAATTCTACTCTGAAAAATCCCGGGTCAGATTTGACCCGGAAATCAGTCCGTTGGGGCCACACTCCGTTCCGGGTCAAAAATGACCCGGAATAAAGTCCGATGTGACCATTTCTGGGTCAGATCTGGTCCTTTCTGTGTCAAATCGGACCTTATTCCGGGTCATTTTTGACCCGGAACGGAGTGTGGCCCCAACGGACTGATTTCCGGGTCAATCTGACCCGGGATTTTTAAGAGTACATGCATGTTATCTACTTTGAAGCATCCAATCATATGAGCGTCCAACATCTCATAATCAACGATTGCATCATTATAGTGAAGGTAATGTCGAAAAAATTCAAAGCAACTTGGTCACAATATAGGTCTGTTTGGATATAGAGGCCTACATTTGACTTTAATTATAATCAGCGAATATGAAAGAGTTTAACTTATCAACATACTTTTAGCCCAGTATGCAGTTAATATCGTGATCTTATCTTATACAAATTGATATGCTTTTTCCTAAAACACAATTTTGTTTTAATATTCAGTGTTATCTTATAGAAGATGTGTCTCTTGGAATGGTCAAGCTTATCATAATACGTTTACAGAGGTCATCCAAAGTTCATGGCGCCATTTTCCTGTGTGGATAAGCAGTCAATTGATCACGGCACATTCCCAGAGGGATTAACGGTCAAGAAAGAAGTTCAAGTTGAAAGCTAACTGTTAACCGGCAATTCGGATTATAATTCCACTAACAAAGACCCGGTAAGAGCTGGTGGACACGGGAGGGGGCTTGCGGTCTGTCCCAAAAAGAAGTTATGTAACATCTTTTGTACTCATAGCGATGTTTGTACTCAAAATCTAACAGAGGGGAATATTTTGGAAAGACAAGCACTGAAGGAAATGGAAACTACTAAATGACTTTTGCTTGACCTGTTTCGTAAAACTGCAAGCAAAGTAAAAAAAAAAAAAAAAAAGTTATATACTTAAAAAAAAAAAATGTAACATGAAAAACCGAACATTTGCAGAGTTGGCAGAAAGTATGTTTCTTCTTCTACAGTTTTGATACTGTATTTAGATACTCTGATATGTGTGCATTGTTGTAACTAAAACTCATTAACACCTGTAGTAAGAAAACATCAGAAGCTTAAAATGTAACTCAAAACCTCTCCAAATGTAAAGTGTGTAACCGTAGAATTGCCCACAGAAAAGTCATGTTCACTCTTTTTAATGTAAAATACATGTAGTGATTGCAGCAATAGAATAATAAAATCAATAAATTTGTCCCAGGCCAGCATGCAACGTGCAATATTCTCCTTACTTCAAATTGACCCTGGAGCTGGACATTATAACTTAAACTATATGTGAATATGTCTACTAATGCCCCCCCCCCCAAAAAAAAAAAATATATATATACATGTATATATATATATAAAGAATGAAAAAAGGAATAAAAAATGAAAAATAAAATAAATTAAATAAATAAAATAAAAATTAAAATTAAAATTAAATGAAATAAAAAATGCAAAGATAATTTCATATCCATAATCTCATAGAGACAAATAACACAAGAAAAAAAAAATCACCTTTTTTTCCTCAGTGCAGTGTCATGCCTGAACTTGCAATTGAATTTAACCAAGTTACCCAGGTCATTTCTTTGGGTTTCCGTTTTCTGTATATCAGTGTTTTACTGAGAGGAAGGACCATTTTACACAATTTTAAAGGAAAACACAATGGGACAACCTAGAATTCGCTTATCATTGAAACTAGGTTATGGAATGTCATTTGCAAAGCCGCTACAATCGTTATTGCATATAATTATGATGGAAAGTTTAATCTGCCAAAGACTGATTCAAATTATCTTACATTTTTCTGTATAGTCAAGAGACCATGAACAATATTTGAGTTTATAAAAAAATTGGATGGGGAAAATTTTTATTATCTTTAATTAGATTTTTTTAAATATCGAGATCCACACTCTTAAAGACCCTAATTGTAATATTGTAATAATCCTTGGAATGAGATTCAACTGCATGAACCATGTATAATACGACACCTGTGTAATAAGAAAATAATCCGTGATAAATGATTTAAACAGCCTGGTTGTCGTCAGATCTTCACAAAGTCATTGTGAATTTCAAGTTATCACCATTTTGAAAACATTTCCACATTAATGGAGATACTTCGACTAAGGTCTAGAACAAGATCGAGGGCAATCAATGTCATATAATAGTTCGTCCTCTTGGTCATAAAATAATTGTTCATGAGTTCGAATCAAGGATCCATGTGAATGGTTCAATCATGACTTGCATACGGGTACAATGTTCAATATAACAGGCTAGATGGTGCAGGTATATAGAAACTAAATTCACTGCAATATCTCATGTGTCTGAATTGTTGTGTTGTATTATTCATCTATATATGTTCGTCATTCCTCTTCAATGTGATCATTCCTATGTATTATGTTACTCAACCACACTATTGACGAAGGGATAAAAACATATCATCCTAGAAGCAATTACACAACTTTGTATAACAACTTGCTAACAGTTAGGTACGAAATGCTTATAGTCTCTTAAAGAAAAGAATTAGCTTTATGGATTGTGTAAAGGTTTTAGTTCGCATCTTCATTTTCTTATCTCTCCTAGTCGGCCCGCAGTACAAAGTGGAACCCTCTCTTTTGTTATCACAGACACTTATTTTCCGCTGATCAATGACGACCTCATCTCGCGATTTAACTCCAGAATAAACATCATGTCTAATCATCAAGAAGCAGGTACAAACATTGCTTTGGTAACAAATTATTAAGTACAAAACGGCGAGAAAAGACGAAATGCATTTTTGTACCACAGAACGAATCACTGTATTGATAAAAGAAACAAGAACCAATCTTTATGCCCAAGAACAAAGCCTTGTCCTTAATAAAGGAGTAAAAAATGGGCATTCGAGCCAAAGAACAAAACCCTGTTGATAGAGGATCAGGCTAATCCCTTGAATTTGGACGTAACCACCCCCTTTTTTAATCACTATATTGGGAACCAGTATAATTAATTACACTTCCTGTGTAATAGTCCGAGGATAGTAATTGTCCAGTGGCGGCACCAAGGGGGGCATGGGGGGGCATTTGCCCCCCCCCAGTCAGAAGCTTTGCCCCCCCAGTTGCCCCCCCCCCCCCAATAATTTTCAGAGTGAAAAAAATTAAAAGGGTGGAAAATGAAAAAGAAAAGAAAAGGAAAGAAAAAAGTGAAAAAGGAATGGAGAAAAGAAGGAAAAAGAAAGAAAACGGAAACTTGGAAAGCAGTGGCGGCATCAAGGTGGGGGGGGGGGCATGGGGCAAATTTGTTCGCTCAGCTCGTGCAAATATCCTCATATTTGGGTAGTTTTATAGCCGAATATGTAATTTCTGTACATTTTTACTACGAAAAATGTCAAAATTTTTGCTCGCTTGCTTCGCTCGCAGTATATAACTAACACCTCTTTATAATCGGGCAGTTCAGCTAGATGCTCAAAATTTCCTCATATCTGGGTAGGTTTATAGCCGAATATTCTGTACATTTTCACTACAAAAAGTGTCAAAAATTTTTTTGTCCGCCCTTGCCCCCCCCCCAACATTTTCTTTTGCCCCCCATTTGCCCCCCCCCCCCACTTTAAAAATCCTGGTGGCGCCACTGTAATTGTCTAGGGTAGTCAAGGGGGAATTTGGTCGAGAATAGACTGAAAAGGCAAAGTAAGTTAAGTCAACAAAACTTCTGATGTAAACCTTGGAAACGCGATGTTATTCTAAATGACTTTGATTTCCCGCCAAACTTATACCCTGGCTTTACGCAGTGACCTATATCGTCTTTCCGGTTTTCTACAAAGCTCTACGACTACGTGATGGTAAAGGCCCTAAAGATTTTATTCGAATTGGCGTTTTTTTTTCTTGCATGAAAACCTCTTATGACTAATTAGAGGAAAGTGGTTGACGAAGTTCCCTATCAAATACTGAAACTCTTGAATAAAAATGGTGAGGATAATTATTTTAAACTAATCCATGCATAAGCAGATTATGCAGATTTCAACGAGCAATTCCTTTATCGCGGATGTTTTTAATGATTATTTTCATGTTTAAAACATTACTTAGTGAAAATATACTTAAAAGCATATACTGCAAGGAACCACACCACATCCATAAGCATGATAAGAGAAAAAATTACGTCAACGAAATTTTCCCTGGAATAAATAGGATTGTAAATATTTTGAAGCTAAGAAAATATTTAGTGTCAAATTGACTGAAACGATATTATCAAAAAATAGCTGTAAAGGAGTAGATCCCAATACAAATGAACACTTCATGTAACCCAAATGTATTCAAAAAGATTTGTTTGTACATGTAGTGTGCCACAATGCTTGCAGGATCAGAGCACCCAATTTGATTTACCTCGTGCTATACTGTCACACAATAGCAAGGAACGCTTGACTAGAGATAGTTTTGTCAAAGGACTGTTCTTGCTTTGCAAAACTAGCACTGGGAATTTTCCATGGACTGTATTGCGAAACTGAGTAAACAATGTATATGTTTACCACAGGAATAGCATACTTGCATTTAAGTGTATAGTTTAACTTAAAGTTGGGGCCTCTTAAATACTTGGGGATGCGAAAGTAGTTTTTAATCCAGTAATCGAGCCTATTTTCATTTTGGTTATTACCTTCAGAGTAAAACTACACAGATCATATACTCTTTCTTGCTACAAGTACATGTAAGTTAACAATCATCCGATCCGTCGCCCCCCCCCCCCCCCCCCCCGCCACCTCAATTCTAGGGAAACAAACATGTCGGGGGGGGGTGCTTCTGCTGCTACCCCCTTCACTGCATGAGCGACCCTTGAAGGTCTTGTCGGGAATTTCTAATCTCATTCTGGGGGAAAAAACATATCAGATTTTTTTTTTCTGGGGGTGGGGCTTGCAACTTAAAGTCCGCCCCTAAAGATTGTCTTCTTACAAACATTTTCACACAAACGGGATGTATTTTGACCTTTCGCAGTGATGGACTGACGTCTTTTAACGACTTTTATCAACTTCTATATTTTTTGCATATGAATGAGTAGCTATTTTATTGATTTGTAAATAATCACCTGCATATAAATACGGGAATCTAAAGACAAGGTGCATCAACATGTATTTTATATTCTAAAGAAATCCTAAGTAGATTTTTTTCTCCATCTTTGTAAATTATAACCACTTTTTGCTAAATCATCAACCTCTTCCGGTGTAGCTTCTTGTTTCACTTGACCTATATACCCACTTATAAATAAGTGCACAGACCTCACTGAATAATAGTCAAAATTGACTAATTTAGACTTAACACGAATCAACAACATTCTATTCGTAGAAGGATGATGTATCATACATGTATTTGGCTATCAATATATGACATTCTATGCCAGTACATTGACTTTTTTGTATGCTACATGAGTAGGGGTAATATTTCAGTATACAAGGCATTCATTGCGGTTTATCTCTTGCTATTGTCATATGTTACGTTCAATCATTTGCGGCTTCTTCTCGTATACATTAGCTTCCAAGAAGTATTAGAAGAGCACAGTGATGACACCATGGGCAGCGATCCAAGGGGGGGGGGGGGGGGGGTCCCCCGGCCGTGACAAGAAATCGCGGCGCATGGTTGAAATCACACCAAGAAGGTCACCAAGAAGGATGCGGGCTAACTCGGCACTAGGGCGAACTCGGCCTTGGCGGAAAATCGCCGCGGAGTGAGCCCAGAGAGTTAAAGTGATCGCAAACACTTGTGTTGAATTTCGCATTTAATTACACATTTCAAAACACTTAAATTCAAATTATTTGATATCAACGTGTAAAATGATTATCAAAGAAGTAATGTTGAAAATTTCAGGAAGTAAAATTACACAAAACATGAAATTTAAGGCTAAAAAATGGTACGGTGCGTAGCGTGGACTTCAACTCTTGAAACATAGTCACCGCGCAGTACCGAGTTCGCCCTAGTGCCGAGTTAGCCCGACCCCCTAGCAAGCCATAGGCCTACGGGCTTGATGTTTTATGGAAATATGACATGTTCAAAGTCATATTTCATAACATCAAGCCCGTAGCCTATGGCTAGATTTAGCACGTGATCTCCAAAACCGTGATCTCTGTAAATGTGATCAGTCGTTTAGACGGTTCTTCATACAAAACATTTTGCACGAATTGTTTCATTTCATAACTGAATTGTTGTTGTTTTGTAACTTAAGTCAGATTATCAATCTACCCCCCCCCCCCCCCCCACTCTCACATCCACTTTGTGATCACTCACCTGTGGGAATTCTTCAGGAAATTCTTCGGGAAACTCGAGTGGTTCCCCAGGATTACCAGCTTCCACGGTCAGAGTCATCGTCGGTAGCCGATGTTCTTCCACTAACACTACGTCCATTGATGCTTCTTGTAAGCCCGGTTCCAATCCTGTCCAAAGTTATTACAAATTCTGCACTTTTTAAATAACAGCTTTCAATGTCTATACGTTTGGTTTATTTAATGCTTTATTATACACTCCTGGCACCGTTCTCTACAACCTCGACATTAAAGACTATTTTGTAAGAGAATTTGAGCAGCAAAATAATACTGCTCTTTACAATAAGAACTCAATGCATGAATGAACACCGTGGCACAATAGACCAATCTTTCTTATTTGCATAATCCGTCAACCAATCACAAAGCAGGATTCACAGGAGCGGCGTAAAGTTTCATTGTTTATCAACACAGAGAGCTCGTTTGCGAGTGCCAGGCATGCGTGCATTGAAAAGCACTGCACCAAGTGGCGTTTTGACTAACTATACAAAGAACAAAAGAAAATGAACTATGTGACGAAAGAAATAACTGTAATGCTGGTGTATTTGTGTATATTGTGGGTCAATTACTATAACGAACCATTCCCAAACAGTAGCAAATTCTCAACACAAGCCTTGATTATGCTTTAAAAAAACCTTGACTTATGATCGAATATACTGCCACTAGGATGATAAGCATCATCATAATAGTTACCTTATCAGTAAGCCTTGTATTTATGATCAAAGTTTTCTATCTCTCCGTTTATCTCTATGATATGAACAGTATGGGAATGACCATTCACATCATACATGGGGGAAGGGGGGATGCAGTCCGGGGATGCAGTACCCAAATGTTAATACACAGCTTCTTACATATCAATAATATCCTTCAAAATAACACATGTAAGCTGATCTGAAGGACCTACTATAGAATGAAAATACTAATTACACGCATGTACACAATGTCATGTATAAGGATTTAAAATTCTATGGGTTGTCTTGTCTGCGATGCCTGTCCCATCCTTGTGTTATCCTATGACTTCTGATCCAGAGTTGTGTATAATTTTTTTGCATACGACAGGGATAATGGTATATGATCCATTGGGGTCCAGACAGCCCTACCAACGGACAGCCCGACCCTGGATAATCTGACCACGTATACCCTGGACAGCTTGACCCGGTCGAGTTATCCAGGGTATCCTAACCCTAACCCTAACCCTAACCCCACCCTGGATAACTCGACCCGGGTCCGTTAGTCGGGCTGTCCAGGAACCGATCCATTGAACATATTAATAAATAAGGCCTATACTGCATAACCTGCAATTTTGCGCATTTACTAAAATCTTATCTCAAATGCAATCGCAACATAAAGAATACAAATCCATTCCATTGCATACTGAACTTAAGCGGATCATGCAAGAGTCTAATCTCTATGCCGCTATGCTATCTTGTGTATACAGGAATTCAAATGACAATAACATTCAAAACATTTAAGTATTGATGCACTTGGTTCTAATTCCTGGTAATAATAGTTTTATGTTGTTTGAACGTGATTCTTTTCGTACAATGTAAACATGACACAGTGCATTGATCTGTATAATATATATACTCGTAAATTTTACGATCCTATTTCCTCCATTAACAAGGAAATAAAAGTTTGTACCAAACTAAACAAATCCGCCCAAACTCACCAACACCACCAAATTGACGAAAATGAATATCTAGGTATTCTGGCGCGAGGGGCAAACTATCAAATCTGCGCTCCCCCCCCCCCCCCCCACTCCATGCCCAAACTGAAATGAGCGTTTTTAATTTAGAAATGATGGCACTACGTGAAAATGAGTTTTGATGCATATAACCCGGGGTTGTTAGCCCAAATTTGACGAATTATTGTATAAGCAAGGAGCAACGCGACCTGCGGCAGATATTTTTTTCCTTTTCACCCCTCAAATTAATTCAGCAAAGCAATTGCAAGGCAAATTTATGATTTCTTTCGAATGATCTATACTTTGAAAGTACTTTTTAATTTTGTATCCACTTATATCCCATCTTACCCCTTTTGTCCTTGACTGGGGCGCAAATAACCCTCAAAGACCATAAATTTTCTTGCATTTCTCCCCTTTCTTTCTCTCTTTTGCGTTTTGCACCCCCTTCAAGTGCCACCTGAGGCACGTGCCCCCTCTGCCCACCCCCCCCCCCCCGTAGATACGCCACTGATATGGACAAAGGAACCATCATATGTCGCTAGTGTAGAAGCTATAATTATGTCTATGAAATCATGGTCCATCTTGTGACTATTGCCATCGTCAATCATTATTCATATAGATTCATTATTCATTATTATACATGTATGCCTACTTGTATAATGTGTCCAGAGAGCTCTGATTCTGGTATATTCAAAGAAAACTTCCCGTACCATACTGACTTACATATCACGCGCAGGAAACGCTTATACACAGATTGAATTGATTTCCTGATTAATGATCTGAAAGTTAACACGGAGTTCTTTAAAGTTTCAAAGAAATATCATAGAACAGCCCAAATATCACTATCCTTTCTTCGTCATGTTGTCGACCTACATGTAGCTAGGTCTCGATAATTGAAATCAATTACGTTTTAGGGCGATCGTTTACTGTGAAGATATTATTCACTAATCATGATTTATATTTATAGATCAAAGTGGATTATGTCAAAATATTTAAATAACGCTTGATTGTTTCCGAGCGTGTAAACAGGCATTATCTTTTTACGGCACGCACGGCCTTCCACCCTTGAACACGAGTATTAATAAAGGACCCCGGTTCGAATCTCGATGCGGGACCTATTTATATACAGATCGTGTATAACATGACGGCTTGAGTGATGTAATTAACGATTATCGGTTGACTGCATTAAACGTCATTATGATAGAACCGCTGAAACTAATACATTTATCTAATAAATAAAACAAACACGACTTGTGCATAGCATCTTAGTATATAATAAGATGCTATGCACAAACACGACTTGTGCATGGCATCTTATTATATACAAAATAAAAACAAGAAACAGCAAGGAAAATATTTTACGAAGCAGACATATGGTTTAAGGCCTAGACTGACATGCAATGACAGTGTATTCACCAAAAAAGGGTATAGCCTGATTTTTTTCAAACATTAGTAAATTAAGATTATTCTAACATTATGGTAAAGTAAATGGCATAATGACACGTCCTTTACCTTCAACAACTTCCCCCCTACTTTCTCGTCCGACTTCTTCTTTACTTTATTCTGTCTTGAAAACCATTAATGCATTACCAACCACTGGATACAAATCACATGCACTATTAAAGCGTATACAGATGTCAATGTCGAGTAGCACTTTAAATACGTCGCCTCTAAAACCTAGTTATCGATCACGTTTGCATAATTGTGCATAATTTCTTTGTCTTGAAGATCATTAACTCATAACGAACCACTTTATATAAATCACACTAAGCGTGTACATAAATTATATAGATTATAGACAATTAATGTTTGTCAACGTCGAGAAGCACTATACATGTGTGTCCCTCTAAAACGCAGTTATCGATCATGTCTGCATAATTTTGCATAATTCCTTTGTCATTCATAACGAGGGGCATCGCTAGAACATTTTGAATGGGGGGGGGGGGGGGGAGGGGTGTGTGACACCCAAATTTGCCGACAAAATTGCTGCACCCTAAACTCCTCCACAAATAATAATAAAAGAAAATCGCAGATGTAGAGATCTTGATCATACAGGCCCATTTTCGCAAGGGGGGGGGGGGTGCTGACGCCTTTTGCCCGAATATCAACTTTTCAATTTCTAATTTTTTACGATCGAGCGAAGCGAGCAAGCAATTAAAAAAAAAACTTTTCGTAGTGAAAATGTGCAGATTTACTAACAGAAGTTACATGATTATCTGGGAACCTCGCTGCCTAAATTTGTGGATATTCTGGCTCCTCGCTGCCTGAATATGAAGTGGTGGTTGCCCGAATATCGGAACTTTGAAAAATCCTCGGGGGAGGGGGGCTGCAGCCCATTGCTGAAGGGGGACGCCTAATGCCCGAATATTAACTTCGCAGTGTTTTTGCGAGCGAGCAAAAAAAAAAAAAAAAAATGGCCATTTTGTCGGTTCTGTTTTCCTTTCCTTTCCCTTTTCTTTTTTCTTTTCTTTTTTCTTCTCCCTTCTCTTTTCTCCCTTTCCCTTTCCTCTTCCCTCTCCCTTCCCCTTTTTTTTTTTTTGCCGACAGAGGTGGTGCATTTGCCGACAGCAATTTTGAGTGTGTGTGGGAGGGGGGGGGGGGTGCGGTGCCACTGACAAAGCGTACATAAATTATATAGACAATTAATGTTTGTTAATGTCGAGTGGCATTATAATATGTCCCCTCTATTTTATCGATCATGTTCGCATAATAGTCTAAGCAAGTTCAACAATGTATATTTGATTTTCATTGTACATAGCGTTGGTTCGTGAATTGAGAATGATTCAAAAATCTGGAGGGCACTTACCATACCAGCAAGGCATATTGATGATCTATTCACTAAATTTTATAGAGCAACCCTCAAAATCGTCCGTTTAACCACGTAGTCCAAGTCACGAATGAACTTGAATTAATCTTGATATGATGCACATAGCCAGCACCAAGTTTACACTTCATCTATTTTCAAGTATGTATGTCTGAGAAAAAGGGGGAAATACCTTCCAGAATTTGATCATCTTACCCATGCATTCACGAAGGATTAGAACAAGCTACAACTGGGTACCGTTTTCCATGAAGTTCAAGTCTTACATCATTGTGATCGTCGAGTAAAAAAATACCCCTTAACTGTCTACTTGGGTCAAAAAACGCCTTTTGTCAGATTCTCATAATGTTTGCATGGCCCCTAATTAGTGAGGTCGAGAACCTTCGAGAAATGAAGATTATTATAGCCTAATAGCCAATATATCGCGTGCAGCTTCGTGAATGAATGGTTCTATTTCACGTAATTCTTTTCAAGTGTTTAATCAATCAATACCATCCATTGTTAACCCAAGTTTACACGGGGAACATAATCCTTCACGAACCGACCCTATGCATGTATACGCTTTGATCTCTTGAAGATTACGACTTGGTCTTATTGAATTTCTTGGTAGAGAATCGATTTATTAGGGATTCCCCCGAGCTTGTATTAAGACGTTAATCAGAAGTTAATTTTCAAATAAGGAGAATGAGAATAAAGGTTAATTGAAAACATGTTTTAAATTAGTAGTATCACTCCGTGTTAAGAAGAAGCAAACAATAAACACCCCAAAGAAGAATCATAATATCAACAACAATCCAAACTTTAGAAGTGTATAGCATCAATTGTTCGTACTCGGTTAACTTTATGACGTAAGCTGCTGTAACAGAACTGGAACATAATTATAATGCCGCACACATGCAGAGTTCTTAACCTATATGCCTTTGGAAGGGAAACTTTAAATGCTTTGTTGTAAGAATATCTTAACCATTAATAACAAACAGGAAAACTTTAAATTTCTTTATTCTAATAGGCCTTGACCATCTCTAAATATTAACGAAACAGGTAGTATAAAGATAGTATATATAATGCACAGGATATATTTATGAATCATAACGTAGTACAGCAAGCCATTACGGTAACGGTATTATAAACCGATGATAAATTATGAACGATAAGATCCGATAAAGGCCGAACTATGATATCTTTTATAAGAAAAATGAGAAATATTCAAGAAAGACATGCACACAACACGAAAGATTCAAGCTCGTAAACCAAAAGCGTAACAATGAATTAATTTGTCAGTGGCTGATCCAAGAGCTAGGGGCACAACATTCCCAAAATTTTCTAACAAGTCATTATCTCCGGGAGGGGGGGGGGGCACATTTTAGGAGCTGTGTACTTAGAGAATGCCACCACAGTCCACTTGTGTTTTAAAAAATGGACACGTGTCAGTTGTGCCCCATAAATTCGCCCAATGTTGCTGATTTCTTTTCATAACCCCCGCTGCTTCTTCATCCCATTTCTGTGCTGTCCATAACTGATTATGTTATGGGATCTCCATCGTTTTTTAAAATCTTTTATCATTTTTTTCCGTTTCAGTATAAGCATACATGATACATATCAGTTCAGTGACAATGTAATAATTAAGTTTGTACATCAGAGAAAGATGAAGGTATTGAGAAGCCAACAAATGATTTAAAAAAAAAAAGAATCATTTATTGACCTAACCATAAATATATATTTTGAGGCATAATATAGAAAGCAATGCTTGTGTGGTGCATATCCCCAAGACTTACATAATATAAAACTGTCAAACAAATTATAATACATAAACAATTTATAATTACGAATATTCCGCTGATTTGTCATGTTCTGTCACTAACATATCTAGGAAAATTTTATCCTTGAAAATTATTCTTGAAAGTGAACTTTCTAACATTCTTCTTAACCTTCAAAGAAGAAGATTCCCCGCGATCGAATTTTCCGTCTTTTGAGACTTTTGTTTAATTCGCGGACCGTACCTCCAGTCAACTGGGCAGGAGCTATCATCCAACACAATTTTTACATTCTTACATGTAGGTCAACGAAAGCCCCGACGAGTGACAGTGAATGGGATAAAAAAAAAAAGTGGGTCAAGTCTTACACAGGACTTTTTATTCTATAGGTCTGCATAATATGGACAATTATAAACCTTGACAACATTTAATAAGTCATATAGTCTTCTCTGGGATTCCGGAATCAGGGGAATCACATTAGTTACACTGACGCTCCAAAACAGGAAAAGAAAATAACTCTGGTTTCCTAACTACTTTCAAGTAACTATATAATTCTGATTTTAATCATTTTTTAATTAGACTTTTGATGATCTCCTTTTCCAGTCAGAAGAATTCATGAATTGCCTGTGACGCCATACACTCGGATAGGCCATTCGAAAATGTCGTCAAAAATCAATATTATTTAGTGAGATTTTCTCCCTTTTTTCATTATAGGAACATGTACATTAAAAAATTGAGACTAGATGCCATCTGAATATACTCAAGGTAGTGCAGTGGGAATAGGAAAATAATTATGAATGCGACAAATAATTCTTTCTTCGAGATGGCGCCAATGCATATTTTTAAAGAACTTTTCGCGTATAAAGCAAATACCTGCGGGCTGCTGCATAATGGCGAAAAGGAAAAAGAACAAGGGAAAGAAAGAGAGAGAGGATGCCAGTTATCATGCTCCAAGTCTACCCTGTCTTTATTATTATTATCATTATCATTCATCGCTGGAATTATTTGAACATTCATCATAATACATGCGATAGGGATAGTGAAATGCTTTAAATGGATATCGCCTCTTTATGATGAATTCCTGATTATATGACATGTATGCATGGCCATCCACATTAGGAGTTCTGTGGGTGCATCTAATATATACACACACAATGGTTGCTATCGTCATCTGCGCATGCTCAAATCAATTAAAAGTTGCGTCCCAGGATATAGCGTTTAATTTAGAAGTCCACACTGAAAGTAAGTTTTTGAAGGTATAACCATGATATTCATTTAATGTGTACATTATATAAAATGATCGGGGTAAACAATATTGGCTGACTGTCAATAATGGATTACAGAAATGACGAATTTAGAGCGATACTGTAATTTAGTGCGAGTGATGTTCTGTATTACAAACACAATTAGCAAGGTACGGGACTGAAGTGAAGGGAAGAGCCACATAATTATAAAGTGGATACTGGATAACCAATGCCATGGATGTGATGCAATGAAGTGCTTCTTGTTCTGTATAGAGGAAATGGTGGTTTAATTCTTCAACCATGATTATGCCCATTTTAGTTTTACTATGATATTGAACTGAGGATAATATATGACAAGAAATAAAGGAAAACAGTATTTTTTTGTGCGCATCTCCAAGTGTGGAGAAAAAAATTATTTCACTTAATTTATTTCAAAATAATGTATTTTATTTCTGAATTTGAAAAATAATAACCATCAAACTAACAGAAATATGATATTTCATGAAAAAATCCAGTTAATTACTGCAAAATAAGAGAATGAAATCAGACCATTTTTTCAGCTTTTTCCTGCCACAGATATAGACCTTAGCTTAGGCTATGTAGTTAAAGGGGAAGTTCACCCCGAAGATTACTTGAGTTTAAAAAATGCAGAAAAAATAAAGAAAAATATTAGCGAAAGTTTGGAGAAAATCCGTTAAAGAATAACAGAGTTATGGACTTTTGAAGTTTTGATTTTGTGACGTCACATGCGAGCAGCTCCTCATTATGTAATGTGATAAATATTCCATAAAATACAGTTTTCTCAGAAAATTTAGAATATTTTCGTCTGTGCATTTGATATATTGTCAGAAATGTTATTCAATACTAGATTCTGAAAAGAAACAATATTAATTTATAGTGGAACGTAAAAAAAATGCGAATATATGGAATATTTATTACATGACCAATGGGCAGCTGCTCACATGTGACGTCACGAATCCAAAACTTTAAATACTCATAACTCTTTTATTATTTGACCGATTTTCATCAAACCTTCGCCAATATTTTTCTTTATTTTTTCTGCATTTTTTAAACTCAAGTAATCTTCAGGGTGAACTTTCCCTTTAAGAAATGGGACACACACAAATGCAAATTTTGAGCTTCCGAGACTTGTTATGACTTTATACTTAATGTCAAAAACTTGTCCTTTACATGACCAGGTAGGAAATTTTACAATCTTTCTGATGTTATGAATTTTTTCAAGGTTTGAATATCAGATCACAGTGCAAAATTGCGAAAAAGTGACAAAATTTGTGTAAAACAGAAATTTCAGTTTCCCAGAGTATAGTCAAGTATTGTAACTCCGAACAGATTGTATTACCGAACGTGTAAAGTTAAGCGCCTAAAATGGGTTTTCATACGCGTGGGATTACGCGTATGAAAACCACACTATTGATACCAAGGTTGTGTCTTTTTCCCATAGGTTTCACACGTTCGGAATTACGGTACCTTTTTCAAGGGACCAAAATGCCGCGTCGTTGGGAAGGGGTTCACTCGGATGGGAATATCGTATTAAATCTACGTTGTCTTTTTAAAATTCCATCAACTTCTTTTTTTGTAGGACTTTGAGCATTCAATATGTATAGTTTGACAGATATTCGTTTCATATTTTATTTGCTATCGTTGATTTTCTGAAAAGTGTTCGGACACTGGATCAACCACCATAAATGCACGGGGATATGGCAATCTAAATACACACAAATATAAGGGTTTGCAATTTATCTCTTATTTTAATTTTCTAGTGAGCCTAAGAACTTGTCCTTATTGTCAAAAGAATGACCAGGATTTTCTCTTTCCATACATTCCAAATATTAGATAAAAATTATTTCAGATCACATATTAATAACAGGATGAATTAGCCCCCAAAATTGTGCCATTTTCCCTTGAATCAGCACGTTTTTAAGCTGACACTTTTCAGTGTGACTTCAGACACCCTAATACTACGTTAACTGTTAGATCAAGATTTTTTCAGTCTGAGCCTCCCCGAGTTCTAAATAATTGTTGATGCATGACATGGATGAAGCACTTTGCTTTATTTTAATTTTCTAGTGAGCCTAAAAACTTGTCCTTATTGTCAAAAGAATGACCAAGATTTTCTCTTTCCATACATTCCAAATATGAGATAAAAATTAATTCAGATCACATTTTAATAACAGGATGAATTAGCCCCCAAAATTGTGCCATTTTCCCCCTGAATCAGTACGTTTTTAAGCTGACACTTTTCAGTGTGACTTCAGACGCCCTGTCTACGTTAACTGTTAGATCAAGATTTTTTCAGTCTGAGCCTCCCCGAGTTCTAAATAATTGTTGATGCATGACATGGATGAAGCACTTTGCTTTATGTTACTAATATTATTAAGTATTTGGCATCTCCTCTGCCTGGGAGGGGAAAAGTGAACTGAATCACTGTAACCCTCGGGCATGTTGGGTCTCTCCGCTATAACTGATTGGGATGTGCAGGTGTACCACTACACCGGGGTTTCCCCTACTCTTCATCGAATAGTGCAGTGGGTTCTTAACATGCAAAGGTGATGATTCTCTTTTATATGGGGCCTCCATTTAACTTCCTATCCGAGGGACAGAGTGTTTTCCACTGTAACATAGCCTGTGTCCATGAACGGGAGGGGCACGTTAACACAACGCAGGCTTCAGTCATCCTGGCCTGGGGTGGTTTGGTTTGACAGGCAGACGCTTTACCAACTGAGCCCACTCACCTCCTTATGTAGGCCTATAGACAGAGACTCTCTTTATTATATCTAACATCTGATTAATAACAGGCCCCTTCTCTGCACATTTAGGAAATCATCACTTGAAAATTGATACCAACATTCTAAAAGATATTTCATGTCCTTTGAGTTTAGAAAATTTTGGTCTAAGTAAGTTACGTTACAGCATGGTGAGTTATATATTTCACACAGTTTCAAATAAATTTTACTACAGTTTTGTAGATGAAAAATAACTAGAAAAAGATTTTCCTTTCCTTGATGACTTCTGCCCTGTATTATTGCTTAAGTGCTGCTGATTGAAATAGGTAATGATATGGATATATATGCACTCACACATATATGCTAGGTTATTATATCGCTTTCCATGCCTTCATACCACAAAGAATTGCCTCCCATAGAGAGTGTCTAATCTCCAGTACATTATGTGTGTTTTGAAGGAGCAAGATTGCCGCATGAAAATAGCCTGAAAAGTCCACTTGATCAAAGTGATAAAGGTTCTATTGAAGAATTTAGCATGAAATCAGCTTTTCTATCATCCTAAAATGTAGAAGGAAGTATTTTCTCAAGATTTTGCCTATTTCATTGGTGTTTTCACCTCTTCAGTGCTGCTGAAATTCACACAGCCCCACATATTGATGGTTCCATAAGTGGGATGTATGTTACATATATTTTATTAGAAACATGCAGCTACCCCATGTCCATGAGGACTACAAATACATGTATATCTTCACCCTAAAGCTTTCTTCCCCCCCCCCCCCCACAGAAATGGTAATGTTAGTTCTTCTATTCATTTGTTGAGTCAATGCAAGTTTTGTTCTGTCATGAGGTGCTCAAACATGAGTCATGATATGCATAATGATAACTTTATAATGATTGAAATACTACATTTACAAACTCTTACCTCAAGTTATGCATAAAGCATTTATAGCAGTTTGTTGGCATCTTTTCTAATAGTTGTTTGCACATAACTTTACATATGAAAGGTATTAACGAGCTTGTATACTTATTCTCTACTTGTGAATTTTTAAATTCATGCTTGTGTAGCTTGATAATCCTAATCGACTTATTCATATTTCAGTTTAAAGACGTTATCATTTTTTCCTCCCTTCTTTTGCCAGACTTCAAAACTAAAATGTGACAAAGTTAAGAGGCAGCCTGCAGTAGTATTAGACCAACTTATTTCTACACAGAGCCTGAGAACAAATGCCCAAAATGTCTTCATCAGCAGAGCTCTATCAAGTTGGTTCATCAGAGAAGATCAAAGCTTTAGAAGAAGAACTAGCCAAGGAACTTCAAGATCTCAAGAATGACATTGAAGAAAATGAAATGCTGGGCAAAACACCCAAGGTTGCCAGGTTGGTTTAAATTTTTCTTTTACTTTTTATGTTTTATAATTGCAATAGAAGGCTGATAAAAAGATAAACACTTATCATCTGAAATTCTTATTGAGGAAATTTCTAATGGCCCATTTATCGTATTTAAAATGCATGTACTTTGAAATTAAGCTATGCCTTACTTCTCACAATGTTAATGCTAATAGGATAATCTGTTTTTATTTCACCTATTTTTCCTCAGTTCTGTGTCCCTTCCTAAAAGTGTGGATCACTTTAGGAAGCAGAGAGAGCAAGTGATCAAGAGAGCAATGGAGGTTTGTTCTTCTTTTTTTTTTTAACATTCAATTTACATAGATATGGATGAATTATGAAGTCTAACCTGCCTATACATGTATAAAAGTCACCTAAGGAAAGAAGGAGAATGGTTATTTTGGACAGGGTCTTTATTTTTCTTGTTTGAGGCTATTGAATTGAAGGATCGTTAAAATCAATTCTTTGTTTAAAAAAAAAAATGATTAGTTAAAATCTGTCTCATACATTTTGGAGCATTCTGATGTAGTAGGTAGAACTTAGGATTTTACAAACGCATTAAGGGTGATGAACTCTCAGTGTCTGAGTTAGTATGTTCACAGGATGATTTTCAATTATGAATTTCATACACCTGGTTTGATAAGTAATCTTACAGTAAGTACGTAGATTCTTTGAAACTAATGTCACTGGTATGAGGACTAAAAGTTTTTAGTAAGATTTGAAATTTCACCCTCTCAGTGTAATAACTGGAATACCTGGTTCGATGAACAATTAAATGGATGACATATTGATGAAAAGGTGTAAGTTTTTCAATTGTTTGCAAGTGTATTTTGTTTGTTAATTCATTCATATTTATCTTTTTTTTTTTACAGGTCAGTGAAGCCCAGCCTCTTGTCATCCAAGCTGATGTCATGAAAGAGGAAATGGAAAACTGTCAAAGGAGAGAGTTTTCCAAGGATAACCTTCCTCTCATATTGCATCAGGTATAATTGGGTTGGTTTTTTTTACTCAAAAGTGAAAAATTAATCATATTATGATTAGTTGGTACCACATACATTGTAAATATATATGGGTTCATTGTAGATTTATCCTGGGTTTAATGACAGTTCTGGTTCTTATGGTATGAGATGAGGCATTTAACTGTTGTGTCTCTTGATCAATTTGTAGTAAATGGCTTCCCAATAGAATGTTAAATATCTTGTGATGCTTTGTGCACTAATACAGGCTAGCAGATCTTAATCAAGTGTCTAGATGACTGTAGTTATTTCATTGTCAGATAGCATGATCCTGTTTGTAATTTATTATGGAAATCCTAAGATACCAGTATGGTATTGTTGTTAATATGATGCAGATAACTTTAATCATAGAAAACCATGCTCATCAGGCAGATTCATTAGATGCAATCCGAAAGTAAAGAACATGTAACTCATGTGAGCAAACAATAATACAGAAGTGTATTTCAATTTAAGGATGGATTGTATGGCAAGTAGGTGGAGGGTGTCTATGATTACATTGGGTGATTTCAAGTTCGGTGTTGGTGTTGGTGTTGGTGTTGAGAGCGTGAATTGGGCTGCTGATTCTAGCCCCCACACCAAATTTGGGTTTATAAAAATAATACCAATCACATTATTGATAGTTCAACACCTAGTGAAGTCAATTCCAGCACCAGCTTCATTTCAGGTTTGGTGTTGTGGCTGGTGCTAGTTTTGCCCGAACGCCAACACCAGCTTTCAACACCGAACTTGAATTTACCCATTGCACATATATGGCAACACAGACATGGCCGTATCCTCACCAAGTGGATGGGTCGATCGGTGGATGACTCTCAAGACCAGTTTACTCTTTTACTGATTTCTTGAAATGCTTTGGGCTGTACCATTTAGGTGGGTAGAATGTGAACAACCCAAGGTAAGGGAGCAAAATTTGATCTTGCTAGTTCTTTTATCTTTCTTTCCAGTTCTTTTGTGATAAGATCCAGCAGCTAGTCCAATGTAAGCACATGCATATGTTGAGATGGAAGAGGTTCTGTGAACATACCAGCACCCTTGAAGCACTCTATCCACACTATCAAAATCAACTTGGGTAAGATACACCTTTCTTCTTTTACAGCTTTGGAACACATTTACTTATTTGTTGCTGTGCTGTTCACTATACCATTTGGGATTTGTTGTAATGTGGAAAGCACCAGAAATGAAATCAAAATTTCTTCCCTGCCCTGGCTTTCTCTCTTTTTGTTATCCCTCCATCCTTCCCTGCTCATTGTTTCTCTTTCTCTAATTCCCATTATCTCATCAATATGTTTTTTTCTCTCTCTCCCTCTCTCTCTCTCTGTACGTCTGTCTTTCTTAATTCTATGTCTACTGGTATATTAATAACTACTGAAAGTTTACAGAATAGTTCAATATTTTATTTTCAGTGTTATCCTAAAGGGAGGATTCGTGATTTATTATCCACAGAGCAAACACCCTTTCCAACAAATAACAAAGCTTTTCTCCCAACAAATATATATTTAGGTTACATCGTGCAATGTAGTTTAGGTTCATCAATCAATCAATATGTGTCAGTTATAAAAGCTTCTGTAATGGCAACAGAAGCCACATCCACTCAAGAAAATTGTTTGATCACTCTGATGAGCTAGATTTTAGAGTGACTTTTTTAAATGTTTGATGTTTATGACTGTTTGTCCATATTAGGGTGATCATGTCAGAGTACAGTGATGCCATTGCACGAGCTAAAAGACTGTCTGTTGCTCATGAAGCTTTGGTAATGGGGAAACCCCTAGTGACAGAAAGCCTTGTTACCCTTGAAGATATGCAGATCTACACACGATGGCTTGTATCTCACTACCACTCGGTTAAACATATACATCCATTCCTGAAGGTAAGATATACTGCAAGCATACAAATATAAAGAAATCTGTCTGCTCACTTTGCCCCACTGTTATAGTACATGTCAGGGAAATTACCACCGAGCTAGATCAAAGCATTAAATTGAATAGAAATAAGTTTTTGTAGTTCTGACTCATTCATTTTAGCAGGGGGATTATATTTAGAATAAAAATTGTCATAATGCGTGACTCTCATTTTCAAGAGTTCAAAGAGAAGAATCCACAATCTTTTTTTACAAATATTTCCTTCCATTCAAATGATGAATTTGTTTAAAAGATATCACATTATTATGATATCCTATCAGACTAACTTTTACAGATGCATTTCTATTTGAATAAGCAATAGTCCTAATAATGACCAGTGGCATTATCAAGTACTTTTCACATTGTGTTTCCTTTGCCAAACTAGACTCTTGAATGGATAGCGGTTGCTCATAAGCATGATATTTCACCAGATGAACTAGATGAGTCTGACCGGGTCATCAGGACTGACCACTTGACTGACCATAGGAACCAAGGGTCTGGTCTAGGATCACAAGCTCCCAAAGTCATCAATAGGCCAGGCAGGTGGTCCATCTTTGAAGGCAGACTGTCTGTTGGTAAGTCAAGATTCAGGCAATGTTTGTCTAGCACTGTCAGTAACATTTGTGAAATTACCATCAGTGGCATCATTGTCTTGTGTTAACAAAAGTGTATTAGCAAGTAAGAAATCATTTTTAGGAAATTAAGGCTTCCTAATGCTTTCATATTTTGTGGTATTATGTAGACATTTCCATTCATTAATATAAGACACTCTAGTGATGATAGGGTATTTGGTTCATGTATTTATAAAGGTAATCATGGGCAAATACTTTCCACATAAACAGTTTTGCCCTAAGTAGAATTCTATATAATCCTTGTTCCAGATGTTTTTTCATTCTTTATTTCCTGGCCAGACCCACATTGTACTTTAGAGAGCATGGAAAAGTTGACAAAGAATATAGGCGAAGGATGCCCAAGGGTGTTGATGTTTTCGCAGGTTCCTCATCTCATTCTCAGTCAGTGTTTTAAGATCCAACATAGTGTTCAACTCTATATAGTCATTCCTTATATCTTATACTTACCATCTATGTGGAAGAGAAGCTACTGTAGCTCAATCTCTTGGTCAGACATCCATGCTGGAGATAGTAAAAGAGAAAAAAAGAATATACTGGTGACAGCAGTGGGATACATGAGAGTGGTGATGTTGGTGGATCTCTCTTATCGTATTCTATCAATGTAACGAGAACCAACACCAGTGTTAAATCCTGCATAATTATTCATTATATCCCTGTACTTATCATCTTTGTAGGAAAAGTTCCTATAGGTCCATCTCCTCTGCAGCCATCCATGTTAGAGAGAGTAGTAAAGAGTATACTGGTGAAAGCGGTGGGATGCATGTGAATGGTGATGTTTTGTAGATCTCCCTTGTCGTCACCTGTCATTGTTTAGAGAACTAACACCATATTAAATCCTGCACAATCATTTGTTATATTATCTTTGTAGGAGAAATTCCCATAGCTCCATCTCCTGGGCAGCCATAAATGTTTGAGAGTGTAAAAGAGAGTAGTTAAAAGTATACTGGTGGCAGCAGTGGGATGCATGGGAATGGTGATGTTGCTGTTATCATCCCCTGTCAATGTGTCAAGCTTTAATACCATGTTAAACCCTGCATAATCATTCATTACATCCTTGTACTTTTCATCTTTGTAGGAGAAGTTCCAGTAGCTCCATCTCCTGGTCAGACATCCATGTTGGAGAGTGTAAAAGAGAGTAGTAAAGAATATACCGGTGACAGAGACGGGATGCATGAGAGTGGTGATGTTGGTGGATCTCTCCTATCATCATCTGTCAATGTTATGAGTACCAATACTATCACAAACACACCACATGGAGTTGCAGCAGCAGCTGCTGCAGGTATGAACATCTGTTTCCTCATTCATTTAGTATCACAGTTTATAGTATCACATTTGCACTGGGCTTTTCATCAAATATATAGGGTTGGTTTTAGGTCAGTAAGGGTTAGGTTACAAGTGGATGAATCCATCCAGGGAATTGGTTGTCCCTGGTTGAATTGCCTGACAAATGCTATTTTTATTATCTTATCCTACATGCTGGTGTATTTATAAGACTTTATGACTTTATGTTTTAGACCTAAATGATGATAAGATCTAATGGTTAAATGCAAGTAAACTAGTAGTAGAAATATCCTTGGTTAACTTGCCTAACAACATTTTGCTGTTCTTTCATTAGGTGGAGGCCCAGCATCTAATAGTGCTACGATGGGGATCCCTTGTCATCTGCTCAACTTACAAGATATCAAACCGGTCCTAGAATTTCTAATGGCATGCTACTCAGTGCACATGGTAAGAAGAATAAGTTCTACAGTATAGAACCTGTACAAAGGTTCTATACTGCAGTCATATAGGGTTTTCTTTTCTTCTTTTGTTAAATAAGCAGATTATGAATTATCTGTGTATTTTTTGCACCGATCTAGTATACTTCAGTAAAATGATGACATGAGAAGTAAACTTTTATTTAAGAAGTAAACATTTATTTAAGAAGAATATGAATTTTTAACAAGTACATTAAAAAGTGCATTGATGAGTTTAGGTGGCTGCAGGTCAATTCTTAAATAGGATATATCTTGATTGTTTAGATGATTGTTTAGAATACTTTACTAATAGAAAAAAATCTTCTTTCAAATGTTTGTATGAATAGTGGGCTGTCTAAGTGTTCTAATTTGCAGAGTGTTTGAGAATAGTGAAATAATGGTACAGTATCAACAGATTTTAGCTTTTATATTTATTGAGAAATACATTTTTTTGATCTTGTATTTTATTGTTCATGTTGGAGTATGTTTTTACAGTTGATGAACTAGTGAATAGAATTATAATTTGTGACCCTTTTGTTTAGAACCTAGATGATATGGAGAGCGGTTCTGATGAGATGGAACTCATATCCATCGTCACACGAAAGTTCAAGTCAAATTTTTCCAGACAAGAGCAGCAGAAAACCTTCCCAACCTATGACAAATTGGAGGTTAGTATGAACACCACATGGTTCCCTGAATGTATTAGTATGAAATATGTATACCATCACTTTGGAATGGTCTAAAGTGAAAGTCATTGATATAGATATACTTGAATAAATGTATGTTATTCCTTTTTGAATACTGATCATACTCTTCTTCATCATTTCACAGACTTGTAAAAATATAGAAATACCATCATTGTATATTTATTCATTGAAACATACTTTAGTTCATCTACTGAGAGTATTTAAGTGTGACCTGGATATAAGTAGTTTAAGGCTGTGAATAAATCAGTGTAATTAATTCATAAGAATGTTTTTATGAGTTATGATATGCTGACCCTAATATATTTCAATCCTACCACTGACAATGAATCATGGGGAGAAAGCACACCTTCAAGATAGACTGTTTGTTTGTTTTTTTGTTAATTATCCACTAATCGTGTTGCATCGTAATCAGTCTAGCTCATTGAAATTCATATATTTGAAGACCGTAACCTTTTGTATATCATTCCACAGACTGGTAATGAGTCATGGGGAGCAGATACATCTTCACATGCATTGCTTAAAGAAAGCAACTGGACACAGTTCATCAAACTCAAGTAAGACACTTTTCAACATTCCCCCCCCCCTCCCCCCCCCCAAAAAAAAATGAGCAAAGTTAGAGCAATATGATGTCATATAGGTTTGTTTATTGGATCATCAGAAAATAGTTCAAGAATTGAAAAGGAAACCTCTATAAACTTTTCTTGATTCTGATATATTAAGCAATAACGTGAAAGTAGGGTAACACCTCCGCAACATTATTTCATCAATACATGATTGAAAATCATTGATGCATGTATACACAGAAGTTAGCACTTAATTTTGTGAAGCACTGAATGCATGTCTGCATTTTCATCTTTGTTTCCCTTTTGTAAAATGGTTCTTTTAATATACTTTGTCATTAACAGACTACGTAAAAAAAAATTCTACTTAATTATTATGGCATGTGTTTTCTACCAGACCAGAGAAGGATCCTAAGCAGGAGAAGATGATGATGAAATTGAGACAAAGGAATAGTATTGATGAGCTTCTTAGAGCTCAGTCAAGGTTCATCTCAGTTCAAGACTCTGTGGTAAGATGAATTACTGATATCTTAAATAGAATTTCTTTTATGTTGATTATAATTACATGAACAGTCAAGCTGTCATCATGGCCATTTAATAGAAATGATATGTATCTATATTATCAAGTATTAGTGACTATTCTATCTTCCAGACTGAAGGTAGCTTGAAGGTCATCATGGATTGCGTGTAATTGTATTTATATCTTTTAACATACATGTAACATAACATAACATAATAATCCCGTATATCCTCTTATATTCTTGAAGGCCTTTGTTCCACTGAGCTATCCATTTTCCTCTCCACTTGTTTGATTTTACAGAAAGTAATGGATGCCCTGAGAGTCCATGCCATATCAGTAAGAGAGCCATCAAACTTCCAGGCAGCCTCAGTGACATCACACAGGACAGCCTATAACACTAACACTATCTGGAGGAAGATCTACTGTAACCCAGAACTATTTGAAAGGTAAACATTTTGTCAGCTAACCACTCAGAGAGTGATTAAGCTCTGGAAAGTCAATGTGCTAATACCTTCAGGCAAGGCATTCATGTCGAATTAGTCTTAAGGGAAACATCACCTGATTTTCTGCAATATTCCATTTACCACATCTGAAATATCCCTCATAAGAAGGTACCTATTAAAGAGAGATTATCCACCCATTATTTCCATATATTGCTTCTTCCACATCAGCTAATGAAGTTTGAAATGAAGTTGTTTACTTATTTGTTTATTTATTGTGTGGTTTGATTGTGTGATACCAGTATCGGGCAGGAGGATGACTTGGCAGTGATAGAGTTTGAGGAGAAAGACGTCAACGCCATGAGCTATGGGACAGGATCACGGGCTGGTAGTGCAACATCTCGGAGGCGTAAGAAGAAAGGTGAAGAGAACGAGTTTACGTTTGCTGATGCTCTGCAGAAGCTTGGTTTGGAGGATGATAGTAGCAGTCAACAGGATCCTACCATGGTGCAGGGAGGTTATCTCTCATATCTCTATCTTCGTCATCTCAGGATCAGAGATCTACAGAGGACGGTATGCATCATTCTACATTCTTATTTGCAACTTGACAATTTGGTTATACTTGCAGTAGCACCCTATACAAGATTTTCATACATGTGTAAGCCCTTTTCAGGAATCCAACAACAGCCATGAAATACCACATTGAAAAATCTCAAACAGTCAATGAATTTACTTCAATTTTATGAATGATGCAATCCTTCAGACCTTTAAAACCCAAACAGAACTTTGTTTCCAGATGATAGTTTTGTTCCCCATCTTATATATTCATCCAGGCCTGACGTCTTTTAATGTATTCATGTAAGGTTTCTCTTTGAAATCATATCCTCATTTTGTTTGCAGTGTCTGAGTGTTTTGAACTATTTCCGGTCTATCGAGAGAACCCTCACCATCAACGACGAGGGCTTGTCACTGGAAGGTGATACACAGAAGAGATTAAGGTGAGTTGTGATCACGGATTTATAGTGACAACCAAAGATGATGCTCCGTGACATCATGTTCTCTGATTTTTCACCCATTGTTATGCTGTGTCATTATCTCAGAAACCATTTGAGATACAAACTTATCTTCAAAAATTATAATGATATGTTTTCAGACAGGCTTATGTGTTAGATTATATTTTGAAATAAATGTGTCAAAGGTCAGATGGCAGTGATGCAATTTACAAATAATCTGATAGGTGTATCTTTGTCTGTTCTTGTATATTTGTGCATGATCATAGATCAGTGATGTATGTTTAATCATGTGGTAGTAGTTGTTATTTGTTGTTGAAGTAATTATAAAGATCGACACAGGCCTATTCATTTGATTCTGGATTAGAGGAAACAGGACAACATGGATTGAGGAATTATGCTTCAAATTATAATTTGAAACATGGCTGATGCATTGTTTACATTTACATTTAATAGTCATCAGAACCACAGACAAGGAACACCTGAGGCAGGCATGGGTGGAGGAGGAGGACTTGGTAACCATGGTTACCTGCATAACACACCAGCAGAATTCAAGTGAGTGTTATTGTCAATTTCAAATTGTGTATTAAATATTAGAATTAATGAAGTTGTAGCATTTAACTGACATGCAATCTTAGATTGAGAGGGTATACGACTTAGCAGAGGATGGAAACATCAACCAGGCTTTTAGATGTCCACCTAATTTTTTCTAAAAATGAGTCACTTAACTTGTAATGTTTTATCAAGGAGTACTGTATATCTCACTCATATTTCTTTGAAATGCAAAAGCAGAAAGTATCTACTTATTACCTATTCATTCATCTTGTCGGGATATGAGTGCATAGATATTCCTGACATTGAGAATCATTGTGAATTAATGCTTCTTACTCATTTATTCAGGTTATCAGAATCTGAGTTCATGGAGTTTTCTGATATTGAGAACCATGATGATTTCTACACCATTGATGAGGGAAGGGTACATGTACAGGATCAAAGAGGATACTTCATCATTTATGAGAAGGCTAAGGAGGATATGAAGTAAGTCATTATTCAAGCTACTATTTAACAGTGTAAGGATATGTTGCAAAAGATCATTCTGAATTGTCTTGCTAATTTTCCTGCAAGATTAGTGAGAAAAAAATGTGAACTAAAACATTTTCCATTTTAATTTTTTTTTTAATTGTGGCAAATTATGCTTTGTTTAGTAATAAACATTACACCTCATAAGCAAGTGATTTGTTAAATCTGTTAAAATGCTTTTGAAGTATATTGCACAGTTTTTAAGAATGTCCTACCATACTATGAATATTCATTCTTGCCAATAATAGTCAAAGCTGTATAAAAATACCACCAGAGACATATTAGAACAGGTATTTAAATACAAGTTTTTACAGATTGAGGTATGTTTTGAACTTTTGGACCATGGTTTCTAAGGCAAGTTTGTATGTATTTTATTCATAGTAACATCAACTGAACTATATTATTTATCTTTTTACAGGAACCTAGAGACTGACCTACTGCTGGTAGCAACCCATTTCATAGAGAAAGACCGTGAGAACAGGAGCAAGAAGAGTGGTCCTGCCCTGTCTCAAAGCAGCACCTCTAGGAGACAGGTATTGAATATGATACTTATCTATTGTAACTACTCTTAAAGCTACAAAGGTACCTCAGAGGGAAATTTGTTAAAGGGAAAGTCCACCCTGATAAGTGAAGGTTTGAGCAAAATATGATAAGAAATAAGAAAGTTATGAATTTTTGAAGTTGTAATCAGTCTAACCCAAATTGACTTATCTTGCGAGCTCCTCTCCTATTTGCCCTGTACCCCAAAAATCAATTATTCCTATTTTCTCTAATGGAAATATTCAAACATACAATCACCTTAGATGTAATCATTGCTCATATGTTTTTAAACAAAACCTTTATAAAATAAATCTATTCTTTCATCAAAAACTAAGAAAATTTATGAAATTTTCTATACTGAGCAAAAGGGAGAGGAGCTTGCAAGATACGCCACAGAGTTGCCAATTTGTGTTTGATTGATTACAACTTCAAAAATTCATAACTTTCTTATTTTTTTTCGGATTTTGCTCAAACTTTCACTAATCTGTTTCTCTCAGTTTTCTCCCTTTATTCTAATCAACTTAATACCAGGGTAGACTTTCCCTTTAATGTGGCTATTGACCCTGTTGTCTCACTATAACTTATTGTAGAGCATATGTTCACCACTAACATATACATGTATGTAACTGTCTAACTTTCCTGTCTTAGAGGAGTGATTCCTGTTTATTTGTGTCATCTCTCTCTCTCTCTCTCTCTCTTGTAGAGCCAGCATGATAATGATGTGGACATTCCAGGCTATGGTCACTCATTAGTTGACCGTCATGCTATCCTCCTTGACCTGTGGACCAATGAGGCAGAGTACTTAGAAAACAAGAGACAGGTAAGTAGCCGTTACAGACCCAAAAAATAATCGCTAGGGATGAATAATCGTGCTAGAAGTCTTGGATTCAAAACCAATTAAGTGTGTAAAATGTAACCGTACTAAGGGAAGCCTAGTGGAAATCAAATTCACTGGAACCAACATTATAATGCACTTTGAAATATTCATGTAATGCACTATATAAATGTAACAAATCATTATTATTATTATTATTATTACGTGTTGTGTTGCTCAACAGGCAGTAGAAACAACTAGTTTTTATGGCTCTCATAGGTCAAGTACTTGAATATTCTATATTCTTTATCAATATTTATTTGTTAGATATCATTTATGTGTAGTATAGAATATTCAGTGGTTTTGTTTGAATCCCTAAAATTTTATTTTCTGGTATTATTAGAATTCAAAGTTACTCTCCAGTGTGCTATGTTTAAAAGCATTTGCTATCTATTCATTTTTCATTTCTTTATACTATATATTCTATTTCTCTTTTCCTTGTTTGCAGCTTCTTGATGTATATCTTGAAGCATACCACAACGTGTTTGACATGCATGAAAAGAGAGCCCTCGTTCAGGAGATGACGAACATCATGCACAAGCGCCCTCGTTTTGACTTCAAGAGAGACTACTTCGTGCAGACATACAAGATGGAGTCGCGCTGTCTGAAGCTTCACTGTGGACTGGTCAAGTCAGTCTCTGATAAACAGGCAAGCAGGCATCTTAAATATGTCATGTGGTCTTAATAACTAAAACATACTAGATTAGTCAGCTATTTGATCTAGGGCTGTATTCTCAGTTACAGGTACATGTATGTGCAAAGTCTTTTGAATAGGAATTTAAGCTGAATGATGTACTAGGTTCCTTTGTTTATTCCTTATACCTTTTAGCATATACTTGCTGGTTGTCATCCTATGAAAAATACAGAAGCATCAACTAGCATTCAGAGTTAATGAAGATTCCCTGTTTAAATTTCTGAAGATTTGCAAAATTGAAAAGTGAGATAAAGTGCAAATGCTCCTTTAAATGTTTACATGTTAAGGCTACCTTCAAATATGATTGATTGAGGTGGTTACTCTTTACTTCCTTTGCTTTACAGATTGAGAATCAGCGTGAGTACATCAAGAGAATCACAAGGGAAGGAAATAAGTTTGGTCTTCCTCATGCCATCATACAGAAACAACCAATCTCTGTCAACCTTAGCCGCCCCGCCCTCAAACATGTCTTCTTACTGGAATTCCACCCCTCTCTTGCTCTCATCAGTCGTATCCTACAGGCAGTGAGATATGCATACAATGTGAGTTTGAAACATACATGAATCTAGAGGTGTGGGACTGATCTTAGTTAAAAATCATTTTTCAGAAGTTGGGTTTTTGTTTATGAGAACTTAGATACATTAAGAATCAGTTCCATAACACATCCAAAAGTATCCTGTCACAGTTTTGATGTCCATGGTTTAGATACTTACCTCAGATCGGTGAACTGATCCAGCTGATCCATCAATTGTGTTTATAGTCATGGTACAGAAAGTGTTCATCATACTTAAAGCCCTAGTTAAACCACCATAAGGAAAATCCTGTCATGACAGAGAATAGACAATTTTTATATTCAGTGTATGAACAAAAACAAAAAAGAATTTTATCACAGACTATAGCAGTGTAAGAAATGGAAATTTTGAAAAAAAATTGTACTTATTTATTTATGATTTATTAGAAGACAGAAATAGATTGTCCTGTTATTTAGACATAAGATATGAGAGATTCTTCAGGTTTTTGTGCTGAGAAGTTAAAAGAAGAAGTAATTTTGATCAAGCAATAATTTTGTAACCAATAGGAACTCTACCACTGTCATGAACCTTCAACTGATACTGAGGCTATTGCCATGGAGAAGAAACTATGGGAGACTGTACAGAAAGAATGGGATGAGCTGAAACCCATGGGGCAGAGCTTCAATGCTCAAGTACAGAAAGATGTAAGTATTGTGTAGAATCAATTTAGTTTAACTCTATACCAGGAAGAAGAATTAGGATAACCATATATATTATAATGTGGGTGATGTTGGCATAATATGAACCATTTTATCTGTATAATTTACCTTTTAATAACTTTATGAATTATACTTTTACCGAACCAGATGAATGCTTTTAACCTGTATCATAGTAATGAAGCTTGAGTATGATTCATGATTCATGCAATGAAGAACATTGAATCTTTATATAGAAAAGGGTATGATTGAGAACTTCAAAGTTGCACTAATTTAGCCTGCTCATTTAGAGCATCCAACTTCATGTGTGTGTTTGCATTTACATATTCATAATTTATGTCACTTATGTCTCCCACTTCTCTTTGATATAGTTGTTCTCTGACTTGTTCGTTGAGGATCCTCTCCTTGTCTGTGAGCTAGCAGCGACTCGTATGGATGCACAGGAGGCTGCAGCAGGAAGAAGAACAGCCAAAGAGAAGCAGGCTGATCACCTCAAGATATGGCTGGATGTCATGGAGGTGAGAAAAAGACATTGTGGCACTGAGGAAGAGTGGTTCAGTGATTATAGGGTCTATCATGAAGATGATGTTCATGTTGGTGCTAGTGCCGGATGCTGGTGAAGGTGATGATGTTGATAATGATGTTGCTGGTTGATGATGATGATTATATATGATATGCCAATGCCAAATATCATGGGATTTATTTTGATGCCGATTTACTTCAATGATGTTCAATGTTTGTTTCATGCAAAATGTGTATAACATATCATCTAAAAAAAAAGACACCCCAAAAAAGATGATTGAGTGGCAAACTCAAACTGGACACACCGCATGAACATGTGGAATTCATCAAAACCCATATCTACTGCTTGTTCTCATGTGTATCCATCTCATCATGTGCAATACATGTAGGTATGTGAAGTGTATGCTTGTACCACAATATTTAGGATGCCAGAGAAATGTTAGAACACTTGATTACTGTGTAGATTCTAAATTTGTTATTATTAAAGGTTTGAATTGCTTGTGCATGCTGTTTTGAAGGTTTTTGTTTTTTTTGTATACTACTGAATATAAATCATTAACTGTATAATTCTGATATTTATCTTCTTGTTTTGCTGAATTTAGATGGTAAATTTAAGACACAGACTTCTTGAAGTTTCTTGGGAGACAGAAGTTCTTGCTCAGGTATGACACCTTCCTTTACCTTCCTCATTTTATATATTAGACAATATTTCTATTCGTCCTAAAATATAGTACAGAAACTGCTGTTTGTGAAAAAAAACTGAAATTTCCATTTTGTATAAGTATGGAAAAGATCGGAAGAGGTAAGTTTTAGATTTGAATAGATATTTACAGTTATTTTACATAGGTAATATATCGACCTCTTGTAATATGGACACATTACAGTCAACTTTTCTTCTTGTCCTGGTCATTTTGCATACTTTAAAATTGGTCCACCTAACAAAGATGTTAAGTGGCAATATACCACAATTGGTAGAAAATTAAAATGAGAAACACTTTGGATATATCCATTAAGCTCAGGTAACGGAGATGATTAACTATAGTATTAGTTTTATGTGCTTCAAGAAATATGTAGAGAGTTGTAAATGAAATGGATGTAGATGCTTTGCTATTCTGAGTACATGGTATACAATGTATTATCACTATTTATTTGCAAATGGGACTAATAACAGCTTGTACTGGTAAGAAATTTATTTTTTCTCAATTCTATTCTTTCTACAGATGTACAGAGAACAAGCAGTAGATATGGGTTTTGATGAATTCCACATGTTCATGCGGTGTGTCCAGTTTGAGTTTGCCACTCATAAAGATGATGCTGACCAGCCACCACCCCTCTTCATGACAGCCCTACAAGAGGATGATTCTAACCTTGACCGATACACTCCAGCCTATCTCTTCCTGGCTATTCAAGAACTGGATGAGAAGCATGTTGGCATGTTCAGCTTTCGTAGCAAGGAAGGCTGCCTAAAGGTATGTACCATGTAGTCTGGGATGGTATCTGTTAGCTCTCCATGTTACCTTTATGTGTCCTTATAACTACATTTATGTAACTCTCTCATATGGTCTGTCCATCATATACATTTCCATAAAGAGTTTTCTTTTTTACTGAGGAGAAAAAAAAGAATGAATGAGTATATTGAACAAGACAGAAGGAGAGAGAGAGAGAGAGAGAGAGAGAGGGGGAGAGAAAGAGAGGGAGAGAGAGGGAGAGAGAGAGAGGGGGAGGGGAGTGGAACTTAAAGGGCTGGTCACATTTGTCAAATAATGATAACGAGATTTGCAATTAAAGGTACAACCTACTAATTGGTGAGTACGTGTGAGTATGCCTGTTTCTCTTAATAGTAGGGCAGCTCTAGGATGTACCTTTAATGAGAAATCTTGTCATCGTTATCGTTATCAGACAAATGTGACCAGCCCTTAAGGTAAAATTAAATTTAGAGATGGAGGAATAAAATTTAGTGAAAGGAAAAATTATTTTGACAGACAGGTGTATCACAAAAAGGGAGGGACAGGGAGAGAGAGAGAGAGAGAGAGAGAGAGTAGGTAACAGGAGGAAACAGTTGAATGTAGGATGAAAAGGTTTGTATGCAAGCTTGTAGCATTCAGTTATTTTGAAAAATATATTTTGTATATAGCAAAGAGTAAGCAATTAATTTATATTTTGGATGACACTTGAGTATTTTAATATAAAAAAACATAACAATCTCTACCTTTCAGATCATGAAGAGAAATGGACAAGAGAACCTACGTGCTATTCTAATGACCCAGGTGGTTCATAAGAATGCACTACTCTCAGCCATCCAGCAGGGTAGTGTTTGTTCGTACTTCAAGGAAGCTGACTTGGACAATCCATCTTCAAGACAGAAGTAAGTTCTTTCCTTCTCTTCCATTGAGTCATTGGGGATCCTATATTATCAGTCAACTTCCAGCTTCCATGCTTTTTTGTTTTGTGATCTTAACACAATGCCTTCAGGAACTGTGTAGATCCTATATTAAGCCCTTAGGGATGGGAGAATTCTGGAGTTTACAGGGTATTATCATCTGCATGAATATCATAATTGTGTCATTTTTTTTTTTAAACCAGGCCCAGTAATGCTCCAGCTGAGTCTGCCAGTCAGTCATCAAGAACCCAAAGGAGACGGAAATCTAGTGCAGTAGGAATCTCTACCCAGTCTGTGGTGTTTGCTGCTAAGCTAAAAGCAGGCATGGAGAAACATAAGAGATCACCAGAGGCATTCGTCTCTTTACAGCTAGAAAAGGTATTAAACATGTCATTAACAATATACTGTACTCTCTTCCTTCTCCCTATCTGTGTGACTTTAAGAGAAGTAAAATCTTACTTTCATTGTCACCTAGTAAGATGAAATGTTACCACTATGTGCTTGTGTGTCTACAGACCCCATCAAGAGATGTGATGCTGAATAACTTCCTGCAGTTGAAAGCCAGTAGAGGAACCATCATGAAGAACCCTGACGAGGTTGAGAAACTCAAGAGGTAAACACTCTTATTTTCATATACTAATCATACAGAATGTGGAATGGTGATCTGTCTATACTGTGTGTATGGTTATCAAGGTATTGAAGTTAAGGTTTTGCCATTAATTTATGCATTATTACTAGTATTGAATAATCTGACAGTGCTTCAGTTGTGAGTTGTATCAATTTTAGTGCAGGAATGCTGATAACAAAATGATATCAAAAATCATAATTTTCCCTCTGAGACTTTGAATAACAGAGATCATTTTCCTTCTGTTCCCTGTTATTTTTGCAGTGAATATCACAGTATATAAAATAACAGTCATGTTTAAGTAATTTCAGAAACACATAAATGAATATTGTAAAAATTATAAATCTAGACTAAGGATTCTTATTATTTTCCTTATGATTTTGTTTTCTTTCCTGTACTCTAAGGGAGCTGATAATGAAGTTTTGTCAGCGTTTCATGCGGCGTGTATCCCAGTATTCTTTGAGAGGTCAGATTATCTCCTATATCAACAGCATGATGAATCTACTGGAAGAGTTCAAGACAGTCAAGACTACACACTTTGTCTGTGGTCTACCAAATGAAAAGAAGACCCCTGAAGATGATGTGAAAGGATTAGAAACAAACCCCAGGTTAGAAGTACAATCTGTCTAAAAGCATAATGTAGGGTCTCCAAACTCTTTTTGCCGTTGACTAAATTTACATAGCCTAAAGCCCTGTATCATAGCTTTTACTCACACTACCATTCTCTTCAGGCTTATACTTCGAAGATACAATTGTCTGTATTCTGCACTCTGGTTTAACTTAAATTCCAGTCTTAAGTTAAACCAGATTTTAATCCAGTCTGAATTTCTGTACGAAGTTGAACCACACTTAGACTGGAGTTTAAGAGAAACCAGAGTTCAGAATGTGATTTTCTAAAACTCTGGTATAAAGGGCAGGTTTAGACTGCGGATTAAGTTGAACCAGAGTTCAGAATACGGGCCATTTACTTATGTTAAATTGTAAAAACAACAACCTGTACCACAGCTGTTTCAGACACTGACACAATCATTAACATGCTGATTTACACTTAGCTCAAATTCTTATTTTATTATTTTTTTCATATATAAAATCTATGCATGTACACTTCATGTTAATTAAAGATTAAGGCCCTTCATCTTACATTCTTTCAGTGCAAGGGATGCAGGACATTACAATTTATTTGTGTATTTACTTTCACAGGGAACTAAAGAAGCGCCCACGACGTCTACTATCCCCTGATGGATCTACCCTCCTCAACGTATGGTTTCTACCCCACCACACTGAGTCTTTGGTTATGTTCAAGACACTGGATGAAGATGCCTGTGTGAGGGCACTCTCTGTCTCGTTGAGGATCATATCTGCACTCCATGACATACTTCAATACTTGTGTGCACACTCAAAGCTTGGTAGCTCACATGCAAGGTAGGTTCATAACTGCACAGACATATCATTGTCAAACTCTTTCTTGACATGTCCATGATATTTTATATATGTATGTGTAGATAATAGATAATTGCTCATTCCTCACCTCAAATATTAGACATCATATAGTTATATTCAAAATTTATTTCATACTGTACAATCGTAAGAATGTGGATTTGACAGGTGATGAGAGATATAATTTGTAACATAAATGAATCAATTGATAAAGACCAATAATTTCTTAGTTGAACTTTCTTTCATTTAAACTTCTTCTTTTTAATCAAGAAAATCATTGTAACATAGTACACTAAATATTAAAAGAGTATAAAAATACACAATTATCTGTATATTCCCAAATACTCTATAATAGTCTGTTAGAAGCTGTCCATTTATGTAGGTGAGACAAATTTCTTGTACAATTGTAGATGGGGCTGGTGATGATCGAGTACATACACTACATTTTGAAATCATCTAATAATGTAAAAGAAAAAAAAAGAATATCCTTGCTGCATCCACTGTTAAGAGTTAACTATGTATTTTGTATTATTCAGACTGGGTTCTCAGAAGAAGGATATCATCACAGCAGACTGGGGAGGAACAGAAGGAATCTGTTCAGAACTCAGAGAGATCCAGAAACAAATCAACAACATGGAAGATCCTCATGATCCTGAACAGGTCAGTATCTCTGGGGATTGATCTCACATTTGGTCTGATGACTTTTACTCCAGGCTGTATTTCGTCATATTTGTTTGGTTAGGGTTATCACAGAGGCTGAACCAACATGTGCTCCGGCAACATGTGCTCCGGCAACATGTGCTCCGTCAACATGTGCTCCGTCAACATGTGCTCCGGCAACATGTGCTCCGTCCACATGTGCTCCGTCCACATGTGCTCCGGCCACATGTGCTCCGGCCACATGTGCTCCGGCCACATGTGCTCCGGCCACATGTGCTCCGGCCACATGTGCTCCGGCCACATGTGCTCCGGCCACATGTGCTCCGGCAACATGTGCTCCGGCAACATGTGCTCCGGCAACATGTGCTCCGGCAACATGTGCTCCGGCAACATGTGCTCCAGCAACATGTGCTCCAATCTTGATTTCATCAGAGATGTAGGGTTAGGGTCAAGGTTGTGTTTCAGGTTAGATATTGGCTTAGAGTTAGATATTGTTTTTGGGGTGCAGGATTGAAGTTAGGAGTTCAACTAGTGTGAGAAATTGACTGAGGAGTAGTTGATGCTAAAGCATAGTCACACAATAATGACAACGACTATTCCACTGTCCAGTTGTCAGCTAGGTGTATCAAGTCATAGAAATGTAATGATATACATGTTCATAAAAATATAAGTATAAGAAATCCTTCAGAATATTGGAACTAGAAATGAAGTTATTCCTAGGTACTGTGTTGATTCTACACATATTCTCACCATTAAGTATGATGTAAATCTGCTGCCTTAAAATGCCAACTGTTAGATATAGATTCCATTCAATACAAGTTCTGTTATCTTAATCTATTTTGATATCCATAATCCTCCTACTCATACATGCAGATTGCAGACTTCTTGAGTCTTAGACGAGACATCCTCTTCTTGGAGTTTGATTCCTCAATCCGTTACACCCTTCGAGACACTCTCCTATCTACCAAGAACGTCAGTGGGTACCGTAGCGTAACCATGAACATGTCATCAGCTCTTCCAGCCCTCAGCAATGTCCAGAGACCGACGCTCTACAACACTTATATGCCTGTCCCAGAACCTCTGCAGCCTCGGGACAGCAAGGCTCAAGAGTTGTTCCCTCATAGAACATTCATGGGCAGGTAGGGGATCTCCCTTCATGGAAATTATTAAGTTTCATAATAAAACTGGATAATAACAGTAGTAATGATTATTGTCCCCGCCGAACGAAGTTCGCGAGGGGACTATGAAATGGGCTCCGTTCGTGTGTGCGTGTGTCCGTCCGTCCGTCCGTCCGTCCGTCTGTCTGTGTGTTAGAAAATGCTACTTCTCCGTCATTTCTTGGCCGATTTTGATTCTGATTGTTTTATCTGATAGGGCTGGGTGGGGGCTTCCAAACTTCTACACAGAATTTTGAAATTCATTAATTATGCAAATTTATGCAAATTTATTCAAAATTGACGAAAAATGCTACTTCTCCTCTATTTCACATCGGATTTTGATTCCGATTGTTTTATCTGATAGGGCTGGGTGGGGGCTTCCAAACTTCTACACAGAATTTTGAAATTCATTAATTATGCAAATTTATGCAAATTTATTCAAAATTGACAAAAAATGCTACTTCTCCTCTATTTCACATCGGATTTTGATTCAGATTGTTTTATCCGATAGGGCTGGGTGGGGGCTTCCAAACTTCTACACAGAATTTTGAAATTCATTATTCATGCAAATTTATGCAAATTTATTCAAAATGGCTGAAGGTTCATAATGTTTTCATGTTTTATATTTCAGTTGTATACATGCATTGTTGGTATTCTCTTCTTTTGCATGCAGTAACATTATTATTTTATTCACTAAAGTTTTTCACTGAAGTTTTTCACTGAAGTTTTAAGGTTCAGGCTAGTTAATTTCCACAGATCTGCACTTCCGGCGGGGACATTTATTACGCATTGCGTAATTTACTCATTCACTTGTGATTTATGTAGAGTGTGCCGCATACTTTTGATATATAAAGTGATACAGACTGGTTATTTTTATTATTATCCTGACTACCGATGCTGTCATATGTGATGCTCAAATGTACTCATGAAATTATCTGTACTCAATATCCGTATGTACTAAACCTTGATCCAGAGAAACAACTGTCACAGCAGTTCCTATTATAGGCTGTAATCATTTGTCAACTATATGTATAATTGTTACCCCCTACCAATGAAGTGTGTATGCATGCAATTAAGTTGTTAAAGCAAGAGCCATAAAGTTATTCCACTTAGCTCATGGAATGTTTGAGGGCTTTGGAAGAACATTAGCCATGCTATTAAAGAGGCATCTTTTTGTTCATTTATCAGGAGAGGGCCTTTCAACTTGAGATTCTGGCAGTGGCAGCAGATTGAACACAACATGCAGGTGTGTCTATCAGGGCTCAAGGATGTGGATAGGTAAGTAGGAAAGAACTTCTTCGCTTGCTAAATGACAATAGTCTGATGAATTCCCTAGAACACAATACAAAATAAAATGAAAGGGAAAGGGAAGGCTAGTTTTCTTTCTCCATATTCAGTTTCACATTACACAGACAAGAAGAAGAAGGTGGAGCATTTATAAACCTGAAGAAAGAGTGACTTTGCACTTATCAAGAACATGTTCCCAATGATTTAAGAATTTTAATACCTAAGTGCCGCACACCATATGGTACCATACAGAAAAAACAGCTCTGTATGCAGAATTGTCTGTCTGTCGTTCTTGTGCATCAAGTATATTTTTAGGGCTCTGAATCAAAACATAGCAATCCGAATTGCAGAATGTTGGCCATATACCTGAGAAATAAATACTTGTTATTACATTCTTTCTAGACATGTAGCCAATGGAGAAATCTTAGGTGTATCTCTTCTGATGGAGGATGTCCTGTTGAGCGGTCAGCAGGACATTGTCATGTCTCCTGATGATAGCGATGGAGAAGATGGTATAGCTCAGACCAGTAAGGCTCCATCTAGGCCTAGAAGTGCTGCTAGTGCCAGGTCCTCATCACATTCTAGACCAGCTAGTGCTAATAGTGGGTCTGTTATCAAGGAAAAACAAGGTGAGTGATTAAAATTAAAATTGACATTCTTCTTCCCTGTTTGAATACAGATTTATAGAAAATTCCTGACAATCAATGTAATTGCAGCCATTTTAATTTCTCAATTTCCAGGTATGTAAAAAGCAACAGTGTACATACTGCACATGATCTGCATACACATGTATACAACCAAGATGCATTTAAATAAATCAGTGAATTTTGGCACACAACAGAAGACAGGACCTATACCCTGATCCCTCCTATATGATTTAGTGCATACACGAAATAATAGAGAGTTTAAATTAAAAAGGTAATGTCATTGTCCTTTTGGAGACAGATTTGTTGTAATTTATCATGCAACTGCAGTGGTTTAGTAATTGTATTCCTTAGTTTAGTCATCAATGAGTGGATTTCATTAGTATTGATGTCAATTTGCTAATATTTTAAAGAAATATCCGTTGTTTTGTGCAGTTGTTTCAGCTGCAGGTAAAGCTCTGTCCAGAACCAAGGAGCCGGTCAAAGCTTACTCCCTACTCAAGGATTTCTTATTGCTATGGAAACGTCTTGAAGTCTTCAAGGTTGAATGGGGTCATCGCAAGCTGGCCATTGAAGAGGTCAATACTCCAGCTCTGTACAGAAAGTTTTGGTGAGTTTTGATCTGTTTTGCTGTAATTCAGTTTATATCATAAAGAGTCTGTGTATGAAGTCCTTCTCTTCTTTCATCTCTCTCACTCTCTCATTGTGATCTACATAGAAGAAAGAATCTTAGGTAAATCTGTAGCTTAGTGAAACACAATGGCGCATGAAGAATCAGGAAAGACACAAAGAGGAAAATTGCCAGTTTTGTCTGTGCTTCTAAAATTAGAATCAGACATATCTGAATAAAGGTTTTCATACTATTTTACTTAAAAGTGTTCAAAGAGGGAAATACTATCTCTACATCCTAATAATTTGGTTCTGCCTCTATAGAATAAAATTTTGATTTTTAATAATTTTGTCATATGCATCTTTCCCATGTTTCTATTTTGCTAAGCTACCTTATGTATGATGATATTTTTCATTTTGATGCAGCCAAACATACAAGATGGATATCCTTTACCCTGTTGTGAAGAGCATTGCCAGGAGATATGGACAGGTGAAAAAATATTGTATTCTTGTGGATAGTGGCTCAGTCATTTTGACCTTCAGTGTAAATGTTTTGAGGTTTTAATCCTAGCTCAGTCCTAATGCCAGTAGTAAAACATTACATTTGCCTCTCTCAATGCAAATGAAATAACTTGATACCTGATACAAATAAATACCAGAAATACTTTTAACACTTGATATAGGAGCTTAGGCATCCCTTGGGATGAGTATGTGCATATTATAAGAGTAGTTTTTGTTATAATTCATATTTTGAAGTATATCCATTCATCATGTATAATCATACAGAAAATATTAGTATATTTGGAGTTGAGCCATGAGTGAAGATCTTTTCAATTCTCTGTTCTTCTCTTTCTCACAGGGAGACCTCTATGAGGGTATGGTGATGGATTCAGAGCCTATTGTTGCTCCTAAGGGAGCCTCAGAGATGGAGCTGAGAGCTAAACAACTGGTCAAGCTCCTTGATAACCTAGAGCATCACATGATCCATGAGCTCCAACGTAAGATTGCCAAGGAGCACGCCCTTGTTGCTGCCGAACGAGCCAGGGATGAAGGAAACCTCCCCACAGACCTTTGGAAGAGGCCGGTAAGTGTTTGACCTTTTTACATGAATCTCACGTATGGTGTACGTAAACAATGTTTTTATGATGCGTACAGTCAAATTTGCTTTAGTGACCACCTGCATAGAATGACTATATGTCTATAAAGGCCACATTATTTTCTGTTTCTCTTGAGTGGTCTTTTTACAGATTCATTTGTATCATTACTGTAATTTTTGCAGAACTAAACTGATTCACCATGTATTCAAATTGTATGAATACCTCCTCTCCAATAGATATGTTTGATAACATGATGCTTATGTGACAGTAATGGTCAAAGTATGCTATTGTGACATTTGAAATGGAAACATAGGAAGTCATAACAAGTTAATGTGGGGTTTATCAAAAGGCTCTTGGCAGGGAAGCATCCAAAATTTGAATGTACTGGTATGTTACAGTGATTCATGAAGTTACAAAACGATTACAATGCAGGTTAGAGAAATTGCAATTTGACAAGCTTATTGGATCTATTCAACCCCCTCCTCAACACCTTTTGATGTTATGAAATAAACTTATCTAGGAAATACTGAATATTACTTGACTACTATTTTGATTGACAGGTGATCAATGAACGTCTTATGATCCCCAAGCCCCATGTTGCTGATGATTTCTCACGTACACTACACAACATGGCTCAGAGAGAAGGTGACAAGGTGATCTTCACCTCCGAGCAGCTAAATAGTGCCCTCACAGGGTTGGCCAATGCTGTCATGTCAAGAGAGAAAGGCAACTATGAGAACTATTCCATGTACTATGAGAATCTACTGAGGCAACATCATCAGTTACTCTATCAACGAGAACAGGTGTGATACTGCTTTATTTTAATTTGAATTATGTTAAAACTTTGTTACAAAACATTTATATAAATGTCCTCTTATGCATTGGGCTCATTCCCAGGCAGTAAACAATCCCTACTAATGCCCTTGTTGCAGAATTAATTGTGGAGAACACATATGCAACAATTGTACTTGTACATTTCCAACCTTTTGTAGAATATATACAGTGGAATGATTTTGATTTTGCAGATGAGGCATTTGTGAAGTGAAGTGGTATTACTCTAAATGGGAATGAGCCCTAACACTTACACTGAACAAGCAATGACACATTGTCTGAAATTGACAATCAGCATGAATTTCTGGTTGGGCAATGTGATGTAATGTTGCTTTTATATTCTCAGGAAATCAAGCATGTTCAGCAGGCATATGATGACATCCAGACAGCTGCAGTGGTTGATATTCAATGTCAACTTGCAGACAGGAGTCATGACTTACTACTAGGTAAGATACGTATTAGCTCATATAATTCCAAATATTTAGTAACCTTAAGTTTCTAGTGTGAAATATACTGCCTACAGTACTGAAAGAGTTAAATTTTGCAAGGTATAATTTTTCACTAAAGCATCTCAAGTTATCAAACATTATTATTGACAACCTTTCGTAGTTAATATATTTGTTTTGCTTGCTCCAGCATTGCCTGGAGAGAAAGTTGTATTGTAATATTTTCCTATTGAAAGTAATCTATATATTGACACTACTAACAATGGATTTTATTTACCATTTGGTTTTGATTACAACAAATGCAGTTATAACATAACTTTATTATAATAAATTTGACCAGTGGTTATTGATGAAATCTAATTCTAAATGATTCTTGTTGATATTGACCAGAGATCACAGCATTACGCTCCAAGCTAACTGAGATGAATGAACAAGCTCTGACCAAGGAAGAAGATGTCCGACGAAAGGTCAAGGCAGAATATGATGCTCTCGTTCAGAATCTCTTTCATAGCGCTTTTGAGCTCAAACAGAAATTTGATGAATTTGGGTGAGTCTAGCTTTAGAGTATTTCCTTTTCTCTGCTGCTACTACTACTACTGTCACTTCTACATCAGTGTTCATTCACTGTGCATTACTTTTACCATATACTCTTCCTTACTTCCTCTTTTGAACATTTTTATCAAGTTCAGTATTATTTGCTATGTATTACATATATTCTTGATGAACACATACTTCTTACAATTTTTTAAAAATTTGTTGTTTGATACTGCATAAGCCATAAATTTCGCGGCCATAAATTTTCACGAATAGGACTAACCAGACTATTTCGCGAGTGGTTGAATTCGCGGTCGGAAAATTCTCAAATCTACACACAGCGGTGATGATGTACTTTTGCATAGCGAAGTGGTGAATTTCTGACCAGGAGACAACAAATTCAACCGACTTCTTATGTTGGAAATATTTTGACGTGTTGTTAAATTCGCAACCCACTCGCGATTCGCGAAATTCGCGAAAATAAAACCCCCGCGAAATATATGGCGTATACAGTAATCTACCTCTGTACTCACTAGAGGGTACTTTGTCAAATTGGAAGTTTTCTTCACTGTAGAGCAAGGTGCTTGAAGTCTTGATGATATGTCTTGTATTTTAGGTCTTAATCACTGCTTGGATTGTGATGTAATAATGGTCTATTCAGAATACCTTACTCATTGAATTGGAATACTGCTCTCTTGTTGTGTTCAACCAGATTGCGTCTCCATAAGGAGGCTTCGGATATCGTCAGCCAGGTGCGACAGGAAGCTGTTATGGCCATGTCAAAGTTCAAAAAGAAAACGGCTGGATCTGGATGTAAGTAGCATTCTGAGTTGGTAGTACATCAGTTTAAAGGTTAGGTTTAGGCTCTTTGATGTAATTGAGCAAGGCTGTACGAAATATCATATCCAGCTTTATAGTTATAACAAGAATTACTCTGAAAATTGTTTTATGTTTTCTAAGTAAGTTTTCAATCTCTTGAAATATTTCAATATAACATTGGGTATGTGCATTCATATGTGATTTGTTTAAACAGGATTTTATAGTCTGTTGATAAATTTGAGGGGCAGAACCACTCCATAATTATAATATGTAAGGATTCACATTTACTGCATAATCAACACATTATTTTTAAGACAGTTTCTCTCTTATTCAGTATCACAGGAAGTTAATGAATCTTCTTTGATTCTGTTATATTAACAGCTGATGAAGGACTGCAACTGAATCTGAAGCGAGCTACAGAGCTTCATGAAGTGAGGAAAGAGAACAATGCATTGGCCAGGAGATTGGTTAAGATGAAGGGCTTCAATGGCTGGAAAATAACCAAACTAAGAGAGCAGTACAATGCACTGGTTAGTTAAAAACATTTACCTTGATAGTAAAGTAGAAAACCATACATGATTAAAATGATTGAGTGATTCATTGTATTAAACTTACTTTTGTGATTATACTATGGGAGCACAGCAGTTGTGCTTCTTAACACGAAATAGAACTATTAGTTTGCTATGCTGGAAAGATTATATATATATATATAAACCCAAAACCATTGTAATAGGGAGACACTCTTTGTATTTTTTTGTTGTACTCGTGTCTCCTTTACGTAGGTGGCGCTATTATGACAGAATAAACCGCATTGTTGTGTGTCTCCGAAAAGCAGTATCCAGTGAAATATATATGTATATATATATATATATATATATCTATATATACATGTAGTGATCAAAACATTGCAGGAGTTATTATGTCTAAGTATTATCTGTGTCGAGAGAGACAACAGGCATTAACACCAATCCTGGATTCTAAATTACTGCCTCAGAATTGCAAAGTAAAGCAGTTAAAAAGATATTTTAACTGTGCCTCTACATTTCTGTATAATGAAGGAATGATATCTCTTCAACTTTTAAATCCACATTTCAGGATCTACTTAAAGTGTTAGAAAATACTAATTAGTAATAATTATCACAGGTTCTTATTTACAGAATGTTTTCTTAGATGCAAAGTATCTTTATACCAGAGAACTTGCAGACCTTATAATCCAGGCAATTATTTGACACTAATACTCAATTTTTGTCTTGCTATGTTAGGTTGGTCAGCTTCAACATGACTTGGACCGCAGTAAAAGAGACTACTTGGAAATCAAGATGGCAGCCAATGAGGAGGTCATTCTCCTTCGTCAACAGGTGATGGCGCTACGTAAGGCTCTGTCCACATCTGAGAAGGAACGAGAAGCTACCAAGAAAATGCTAGATAAGGAGGTGGGTATTTGTTGGCACAAATGCGGAACTTGTTCTTGCAATATCCTCATCATGTGTATGTTTATATGGTCATAGAAGGATGATCTTAATATATTTTTAGGTCAAAAGGTTAAATATATGATATGTGTTAGAAACTGTTGTGTGATTATAATAGTAAGGATTGTATCTTATTGGGCCTGCTATCATGATCTTGTTTGAGGAAAGCAGACTTGGACCTCCCCTGTCTGTACGATTGATCCAAGATATATGCTTGTGTAACAGTACCCAGATTTCCACCTTGCCCGTTTGGAGACGTGCATTGCAATATGTATTGCCTTAGATGTAACTCTACCATTCTACACAAATTCACAATTGTGACATCCTATCAGAGGGACAGAATCATTATTTTGTCTTCTCTATTTTAACAGATGAGAATCAAAGAAGAGCGTAAACATCGTGAGGAGCAGGAAGCAAGAAACCAACGTCAGATGGAGCTGGCCAGAGCAGCAACGCTAGACAGACTGGTAAACATATTGAATCAGATAGACTCCTTATCATCTTATTTGGGCCTATCAGCAGGGGGGGGGGGGAAACACTTAAAATGATACTTGTTACGTGATATTGTCTCCAGAGTAGGTTTTCCCTGTTATAAATAATAATTATTGTCATTGAAAATGTGCAGGAGGAAACCTAAACTTCAGATATGCACCTTGTGTTGGTCCATATGAATATCAAGTCATTAAAGGGAAATCCAACCTTTATAGCAAGTTGCTTTGAAAGAAAGAGGAAAAATCAGAGAAACAGATTGGTGAAAGTTTGAACGAAATCAGACAAGCAATAAGAAAGTTATGAATTTTTGAAAGTTGTAATCACTATGCATATGGGAATTTCAAATTGGCCGAATAGGTAATGTCACTGTGATGTAGCTGTGGACAACTCCCCCATTCGCTCTAACACACAAAATGACTAAAACGTCACTTTTTTTCAAAATGCATTACTCAGCAGGATCTTTTCGTTCACGAGGACCTATAACAATATGCTATCTCCAATATATTTTGAGTACTGCCCCGAGGATAAAAGCACCTCGAAGAAAACCGCAAATTAATGATATTTTTGTGTACGACAAATGGGAGAGTTGTCCACAAAAATGTCACAATTGACTCACCAAATTGCCAATTTGAGATTCGCATTGATGTAGTGATCTCATTTTTCAAACATCCATAACTTTCTTAGTCCTTGTCCGATTTCTTTCAAACTTTCGCCATCCTGTTTTTCTTATTTTTCTGCTTTCACACAAATCATCTTATTATCAAGGTTGGATTGCCCTTCAAAGTATACTGAAATAAACAATGGGACTATTGTAACATGTTCCAATTTTAGTCAATATCACTTTGATTAAACAAACACAAAATTTCCCATTAGAGATGAAGCCTATTATCCTATTGTTTAATGTGCATACGGAAGCACTGGCCGTTATGTCTAGTGGTAATGTTATACATGTATGACTGTAATACAGATTGTCATCATAGGCAAATTATATTGAAGGCAAGCATTGTACTTCCTCAAAATGCCTCGTGTATAAAGAACACGTTATTTATATGTTGCATTACAGAATCTATGATAATATCAATATATTATTCATTCACATATGGGTTGATTGTCATTATTATTATATATTCTTTTACTTATAATGAGTTCTTGTTTAATCTGTGTATTGAATATGGAATATCTTTTATCAGTTTTTGTTTGACTTGTTTATTTTAGATGGAAGAGATTGAGGAGAAAGCAGCAAAGCTTGAGATAATGGAAGAAGACTTGGATAAGACTAGTCGTCTCTATCACACAACACAAGAAAAAACACGCAAAGAGGTCACCCAGGTATATGATCAGGAAAAGATCTTCCCACTTAAATTTTTTTTTACAACCTCTGCTACTTTTTTTTTCATTCTCCTATTCTTCATCTATAGTAATATATGTTTCTTAACATTTTTTGCATGTGAGTTTAATGTGAACCTAAGAGATAAACCTTCCTGAATATTTGATTTCTGACAGGTGAAATCCCGCTTGCAGCATGAACGTAATATGAAACTGGGTGCTTTCCAGAGAGTAGATGAGCTACAGACCCAAGTGTACGACTACGAGTATGCTGTGTCTAACATATCACGCCCTTTCACATCAATGAGTAAGTTATACATCAGTCTTCAGCTTTATCCTTTCATTTTCAGTTATATGTCAGTGTTTTTTTGCACTTATGTTGTAATTGGAGACAAATATTCATCAAAGTAGAAAAAAGAAAATGAAAGCCTAGATTGCATGATACTGCAGTTTTGTTCATGCTCACATTGAATTAAAGAAGAAATTAATGAAATATATTTCAGTTGCTTTAAAGTCAATATTTTGATTTTGTTTCTTTGCTGTGTGCTAGATGTCTTCTCTGGGAAATCTTTCTTTATTTATCAATACTTTTAAAGATATTCTTTAATTGGTGAAAATTGGACTCTGATTTTCTATTTCTGATGGACCTTTATTTTTCCATAAATGATTTTCTCCACTTTGTTGTTGTTGGGTTTTTTAATATTAATAACACATGATTTTTGTACAGTATCTTCTCATGTTGTTTTCAAGAAGTGCATCTTAAATTATTGACATATCATATTTGCATGCAAAATATACCCTAATGTCATTATTTATATGATACCAATCCATGCTGCTGCAGTGCTTGTAATCTTTCAAACAAACATCACTTTTCAAAGAAAGTCAAGACCTTCATTATATTCCTTTGATAAAAATTAGTATATTTTCGAAGTCCATGAAATATATTCCAATATCATCTCCAATAATATACCTGTAGTATACACATGCCTTCCTGCTTCGTGAAACATGCAGTCCATAGTATTATGAATATCCATCACCCCAAACTAGAATTTTTCCCCATTTGATTGAAATCATATTCCTTCTTCTGTTTCCTAATATCATTGCATGAAAATACTATAAATGAATGTACATGTATTTCCCTTCTCTTTCAACTATACCTACATGTATATTGCATGATATCTTGTCGCTGTTATTCAGGTTTTTTTACATCAGTCAATCGATTACCACGTAAGTATTGTGACTCTAATAATGCAGAGAGCTCAAATATCATCGCTTATGCCACACCTTTCCATTAATAGTACACATTCTTCTAGCACACTGTCACATCATTCCATGCACATTAAGAAATCCATTTAGAAATTAGAGTGCCAGGCATATATGTGGTTGCTAAGATTTGCAGGGGTGAAACAGAGGTCAAAGTATGGTTAAAATTGGGTAATACGATTGTTTTACACTGGTAAAATCATGATGAAAAACAGAAATGTGTTTGAAATGCAGTAAACCTGAATGTAGAGTCAAATAGAGGAATCAAATAGGGGTTGAAATAGGGTCATACAGAGGTCATACTAGAAAAATGTTCAAAGTTAGAATAGCAGATTTTCATATTGACAGATATTAGACTTGATTTGATTTTTGACCACCTATCTGATTCGGTATTCAAATCTAATACTGCTGAAATCTGATCTAGAGAATAGACTCAGGTACATTTGTTAGGTTCCAGTGATGAATGATCCAATTTTCTTTGTTTATGTTTATATAAGATTCCATTCAAGGCACTCCTGCGCAGATGGTTAAAGGTATTGTCTCTTGAAAGTCGTGTGGTGGAATTTGCATGAATTTACTGGAATCTTTGTTTGGAAATATACACTGTTGACAATTGACTTTTGTTTTACAGTGTGTCGACCATCAAGGAAAAAGATATTTGATTCTATCTTGACTTGGATTTTCTTTTAATGTTTCAGTTTAAAAAAAGGTTGCGATGTATGTGCAATGTCGGTTTATTGCATAAATATTGAAGTTCAAATGTTCAAAAAAAGAAGTCCGTTTTGTGAGTTTTTTTGCAGCTTGAGGTCAGTGAAGGTTTTTTTTTTTTTTTTTTGCAATGTACTTTTCAATGTGGGTCTACTGGAAGAATATACTCCTAGCTTTATATCGAGCTCATGTATACCATGTAAAGTTTCTTTTTTCCTTCCTTCCTTTTTTCCCTTCAAATTTTAAGATTTTTCAGAATGTTATTCTGTTGGTTTGCAAGCATTTGTGTGAGATACATGTTTCATAAAAATGCATTTGTTACCAACATACTGCATGTGTCATTCATTTAAATCATGCATTCCATTAATCTATATGTACATCTATTTTCCTGATGGTATATCTTTGCCTTTCAAAAATCATGATGGTCTGGCTTTATTGAAATGATGGGTATCTAATAAAACCTTTATGCCGTCAACTTTGAGACCTGGCCACTCACTATAAAGTATATCTTTCCATGTGTTTCTTGTGGTTATTACTCATTTGTTTCATATTTGTAGCATTGAAGGAAAGAATGAAGTTTAAAAAAAAATTATGTATCGATTGACATTTACACTGTCATATTTAACTAGGTAATGACACTTTGGTCTTGAGTATTCATGAGAATTATGGGTATTTGACATTATCTTTAAACAATGCTTACATGGGTTTGAATTGAAAAGAAAATGTGAGCCACACCCTTGCTTCAGTACAAATAATATAATGCCTCTTAACAATGCAGTATTGAGAGATAATTTCATTACATGGTAATTGATTTGCACTTGTTTTACATTAGAATGCACGCATCCATCACAGTTTACCTTAACCATGATTATGTAATATAACTTCGTAATTATGTGTGTAATATTAAGATGTAATGCATATACACTGTAAATGTATTTTTAGTTATATCATGGAAGATGAAATTTAACCTTCACCGTAACTACCATATATAACTGCCCATACAATACTAAAAATATCATATATATGTTCCAGTAATATCATGGGATATATATTTATCCCATAAGCATTTTTCCATATGTTAATCTTGTGCATATAGTAATGAGAAACCTTACATATAATCACTAATTTGTGAAAGATATAACCATTCATATATTATGCCTATTTCATTTCATAGACTAGTAATTCTCATGATAATCATTTTCATTGTAATAAAGTTACTAATTACTAAATAATGGCAATATATCACTTTTTAATCATGCTTCAAATCATTTTTCCAAGCACTAATAATTTAATTCTATTCTATCGTCTATGGCAAAAATTTTGGTAAGAGTTACAAGAGTCTAACCTTAATTTGCTTTTACATATGATTGCCTCATTTTGAAATTATTCTGTAAGATCTTTTATATATTTTTTAAAAAGAATTGTAATTGTTATTGTAATTGTGTCGGTTTGTTGCAATAAAAAAACATGCAGCTTGATAGCTGAAATTGTTCACTTAAATATAGAGTCAAATGTATAAAACACATAAATGATCAAATAAGAATGAATAGAACATTGAACCATTAAACTTATGGAGGGAAATAAATCATACATAATAAAACTGAATAGAACTCTCAAATATTACTTTTACAATTTTAGAAATATATACCTGATGATTATATGGAGTTAATAGCCTTACTGTAGCTGGGATAATACTAAATATCAGTGAAATTAATGGTTTCAGTGTTTATTATCTTGTTAATTCCACAATGATTGGTAACTTATGGGGAACAGAATGACTTGCCCTAGCTACTACATCCATTTGGCAACCCATGGAAAAAGAATGGCTTAAAGATAAAGTTGAGTTGTGGTCATGTGATTCCATTGTGAAAGAAGCTGTCTGGAAATGATTGGGAAAGGTTGATTATGTAGTACATGACAATTGATATATATTAAGTTTTTGGAATCACTAAAAAGAAATTGACTCAGCTCTGCTGAGAGTCACATGCACAGCATACAGAAATGTATATGTGGGACTACACACATGTGGCATAAAAGTTTGGCTCGAACATTTCAGCTGTTTCTTGTCATATTTTGAACATGAAGGCATTTGAAGAGGAAGATAATCTTCCAAACTGACATACTTAAAGAGAATGAGAAAGTTCATAAATTATTTTTCACCCTTCCCAGCTAGGAACTCAACCTTCTCTTTAAATCTTGAAACTAATCCATTGGGGTTGATGTTTTGTTTTCAATCTGGAGCACCTAGGAGCATTGTTCACTTTACAAAGTCCCTGGAAATCCCAAAGGCATGAAAAGGTGAAAAACAAATTTGTGTGGCCCAATACGTTCTTCTTATATGCCACACTTCGGGTTCAGCGAATCTGTCTGACAACAACAAACACACAATCACGTACCATTACTTGCACTCCTTGCTTTTCACAAAAGAACAGTCTATTGTTCGATTTTATATATATACACCACTTGGATGAATGATAAATTGAATGAATAATAGACGGAACATGTATTTTTCAGAGTCAATTCCTCTTTTAAATATACAAATGAAGAACTTGTAGTCAAGAGGTCTAAAGGTCATCTGTTGATAAAGTTCAGAGGTTTTAATACTTATATACCTTATTTTATACCTTTTATTTTATAAAAAGTTCATTGACCTACCCATGATATAATTTGAATGATATGTAATGATATGTACTCTTTTCTGAGTATGAAAAGTCCTTATTCACTATAAATACCACATTGTCCCAACCCCATCTCCTTCCTGGACAACTAAGCCAAAGACAGGCACCTTTCTACTCCTTAGACAACTAACCAGGAGGTAAATATTAGTGAGAAATTTTCAGAGTGTAGTTGTAATGAAATGAAAAGGAATATATATACGGTTGTCAATGTGTAGAAGTATTTATTTCAATTTTGCATGTGAATATGACCTTCGGTAAACATCATGTTTTCCTCAAGTTAAGCAGCTTACCCCCACGTGACAGGTCCATAGGTTATTCCACATGGTTGGATCAATTTTTGTCACTTTTCAGAAATAAGAAGCCATGTCACACATCGACCCCAAAATGATTCGCCAATAACCATTTCAAAGTTAGCCAACTATGTTTACATACGCATACAGAAGCATCATGGTGTATTGAAACTTTGGACCTGGAAGTTTGTGTAATGTTACATATGTATTAATGTGATGTACTTGTTACATTGGTATGAGAAAGAATTTATATATAGCAAAGTATTATTAGAATACCAACTGAAACAGGAATGTATCTGCTGGATCACAACTATGCATATATTGAATTGAATTATTCAGTGTGTAACAGAAGATCTCATACCAGAGTAATATGAACTTTGCCATATTTTTTGCCCCAGCCACACATGTACATTAAGTATCAAATTGAATTCCTTTTGATCTCAAGAATTCCATGGCATTTTTAAATTACTAGAATAATTCCTATTCACACAGGTATGTTTGAATATAAAAGTATGTTAGATATTTTGAATTTTTTTTTAAACATAAATTTCATTAGGAGATATCATCCCAATTTCAGCATTATTTTAGACCACTTTATTTGTAACTAATGTAATACATCACATTCATTGTGACATATATGCATTCCTTTAACTGTTCCATCATGACAAAATATAACAATGATTGTGGTGATATTGATGATAATGCTAACATTAATTTTATATGTTACTGCTGCTAATAGTAATCATAATTTTGATAATGAAATGTAATAGTGATAATATATTAAAGAGAGATAACTGTTTAATTGTATAATCAGTTGACATTCGACAAATAAAAATGGTATTAATATTAATTTTATAAATATGATAATTGTAAATTTAAGTTGGATTTTATTTTTGAAAACCTATGACCTGTTCTTTGTAAAGCATTAATAAAAAAAATTGTCTTTAATTCTAGATTCTTCTTTTCTCTATCACTGACAGCTATGAGATCCAAGTCGTCACGTAACAGCACAGAGCGACCTTCAAAGAGTCGAAACAGTGTGACTCCAGCACCCTCTACCACGACCACAGGAGGAGGGATGACTTCCTTTCCTCCTAACTATCGATCCATCACTCCTGAACCATACCCTTATCAGCCAAACAACGAGAAAGACCGCATGACTCAGAGACCTAAAACAGTAAGTGTCATAAAATCTTACTATCTATATTATTATCATTTTATTTGATGAATCATGAGAAAATAAAAAAAGAATATATTTTGTGGGAGACAGCTGCTTACATGTAATTTTAGACATTACAAAAGACATTAAGAAATAGAAGAGCAGTAAATTATTCATGGTTCACAAAGTTACGTGATTGCAGCCTAGAGGTACATGCTGTACACCATCAATCCCTCTCTTCATAATGAAGTGAACCTCTAATACAAGAAAGTATATAATAAATGATATGCACACATAATGCTACAGTGCTGACATGAAAAAAGAGGATATACATACCGGTAAACATCATACATTGAAGTGAAATGAAGTGGTTTACCAGTAAAAATTTCATTTAATTTTGATAATTTCATCCTACTTTGTATGGGTTTTATTGGTTTTAGATTATACATGTTGTTTTAAAAATTTGAGATTCTGATATGCTCTTGGGCATCAATGGCCAATCAGAAATATAGTCCACCTTCAAATATAATTGATCATTTACTGTTTTCTTGCAGGTTGGGACACGGTTACGGAATCGTATCGCAGAACAGCTTATGACAGACTTAGAACCAGATCGACATGAGACTATCATGCAACTACAGGCCATGGAACAACAGCAAAATGTCAACACCAAATATAAGGTCTAAATATCAATATTTCTGTCTTTTATTTCCAGATGCATTGATTGAATGATGTTTAATTTTGTTTTATTTATATTTATATGTATCTTGTCGATGGATGCAACAAAGGATATATTCAAAGGGATAGATATTTAATCATACTTCTGCCAGAAGCCACTAGTTCATTTACAGGGTTTTGAATCCAGTATCCTTTTGTTTGTAGACCAGTCTTATGATATAAACTGAGCTGCAGTGCTAATACATTTTCATTTCAAGTTTCATGATTAACTGATTATTTTTTTTCTTTTTGAATAACATCCTTTTGAAAAACATAGAATCACTTTGTTGTTTTCCCAGCAATTCTTGTAATTACCAGAAGTCTGCAGAAATGGAAGGAATATGATTTTAAATAATACTCCAAACAAGGGAATTGGTATGATGAATGGCAACAGACATGTTGAATTTTATTCAAGTACCATTGATTACCATACTCAGTGATTTTTCATAACCTTGTTTATTTATTTATCAAAAATCATTGCTACGATGGACACTGAGATTTGATAATGCACAAATAATGCTGAACCTGAAGTATGAATGTGTATTTGAGTGTGAGCTTTATAGAAGGTTGCTGAAGCTTTAAATCCATCAGTTGAGTTTGATCTAACCCAGTCTGAACAGATTTTAATTGCTATGCATCTCTTTAAACCAAATACTATATTTTATCTCCGTCCAAAATAAAAATTTCAAATGATTGATTTGCATATGGTCTCTTTTATATATGAATTACCATGAGCAAAATATTAGTATTCTTCTATTTCCAAAGAATTCTTTCTTCCATACTACCATCCATTGTTTTAAATTTTACAACAGTTATATTATGTCATTGGTGAATAAATCACAAAATTATGCAGGTTATAAACCAATAGTAAAATATGTGAATTCAAAATAATGTTTTTCAATGCTTTTTACTGTGATTGCTTTTCATATGAGTCATGATATTTTGTATGTTTTATTTAAAACCATGGTCTTCCTTTTAGATCAAATTGATGCATTAAAAAAAAAAATCATTCACATTTGATATGAATTGTGTAGCTAGGGTACCTTCCGATATTTAATGGAGATGAACAAATGATTTTCACCTTGGCAAATTTAAGAATCAGAAGGATATAAATCATAATTATGCAATGACGGATGCTGTTACATTAGCATACATGTAAGTAAGTAAATCAGAACAATTCTACAAAATGTATTTATTTTATGCATGTATATTCTATTAATACAAATAAGAGTATATTTTCTACTAATTCCAATTTATTGAATATGTATTTTTATAATTCATACATGTGGATGGAGTAAGTATATTTTTATAAAGATCTTTGATTACTTTAATAAAGGTTGTAGCATACAAAGATACTAAGATCAAAATCTACATTATATCATACAACTGATTTTATTTTGAATGTATATGTTGCGACAATTTTCAGTTTATGTGGTGATTATGTCAATGTTTATTTCGTGCATGCAATAACATTGTATAATTTTCACTTTTCAGGGTACCACAGACAATTCAAAAATTGTTTTGCAGTGTGAATCTTACTTTACAGATGCACAACTTAATTTAATATTTAAGTTGAGATTTAAACTTTGCCTCCTTTTCACCTCCCTCTTAGGATTGTGTGATGTTTATGTAGTGCGAATTATAAAGCTGATTGACTCATTTAGGAAAGGAATTTGTAAAGTATAAATTCATCAGCTTTTCACATATACAGCACTCTGATTTTCTTTTATTGGTACACTTTTCTAATTAAAATTAGAGTATCTGAAGAGAAAATGCAAACTAGGTTGTAAATTAAGACACTGCTCTTTTGTGTGTTGAAACTATGATTTTTCAACTTTTTATTATGTTGCCAATTTGGAGATTTTATGCTTACTTTTCTTTTAAGTTTCTTCCAACAATGTAATGCAACAGTTAGCATAGGTTTCGCAGAAATTTTGCCTTTTCTGCTCATAAATATGTTGGTTGTTTCAGAACTTGAATGATCATTTTTTTCGTCAAACCACAAAATGTGGACAAAAAATTGTCCTGAATGGGTTAGAGTCAACAACAACAAAAAATCATAGTTTGGGTTTAACTTTTTGTTTTCTTATCAGTCAGTGTAAATCCTGACATGTGTCATACCTTTTGAAATTTGAACAGTGAAACATTAAATATTTGTCAAGTTCAAGTTTCAAGTTTATTTATTTTCACTTGATAAAAACAGATGATCAATGAAAATTAGGTACTTAAAAATGATATGCATGCAGAAATTGTAGATTAGATAAGTACAGAAGCAAAGAACAATGTAAACTAAGAACAATAATCAAGTTCTTAAGGGGAGGAGTCAATACAGCCCCTTAGTCTTTCTACACGTAGCTTCCAGTTGAAGTTTTTAATGTCTTGAAGACAGTGCATTTTCCTTTATCATTTATTTGAGCCCCTTGTCTCCCCAATAACCAGTCAAATCATAAAACCTCAAGAAAAAGTGACAAAAATATAATATATCTATGAACCATTTTGCAGATGAGATATTGTAATAAACTGATTGTTTGTCTATTGAGTTCATTAGTGTGTACCAAAGTAAGATGTGTGTGAAAAGCAAATGTGTATTCATTTACAATTGTGGGAGGATATTTTCTCAGTCTCTATGAAATCATGTTTATTACTTGCTTATTATGAACAATCTTCCAATCATGTAACTTGGTGTATTTTTTTTGGAGATCTTTACAATTGAAATAGATTATACAGGTCATATTATTATGTGGTCATTTGCTCAGTTTGCGGTTATTTGTGTAGAAAAATATATATATGTAAATATCTATTTTTTACAAAGAGTACAGAGAACACAAAATCATTGTAAAAACATTTGATGTGAAATAAATTATAAGAGGAATGAATATTCATGTCTATCACATTGTGTATGTCACTGTTGTATTTTTGGATGATGCAAGATTGAATTCTATATACTAGGTGTTAAAAAAAAAAAACTGGACTCGTTTGGTCATTAATAACTCAAAAAATATACCTTGTATCAGACCTTGGTTTTTACATTACAAAGTTGAAGGATGTAAAATTCATTGGGAGCAAGTTTTATAACATTTCTCTGAATACTTCTTAAAATATTGCTCTGAATATTTAATTAAATTTTTCACTTTTTGAAAAATCAAGGCCACAAATCCGTATCAGTAATTAGTTCTGAATACGACAATTGCCATTGTGTGTTGCAGCTATCATTTCTGCCAACCTTTTGCTGTCCAATGTCATTAATAATTCATGATTCTGGGTTAAAAATGTGTTCTGGAATTTCAGCTACAGTGCACAATATCCTTTGTTGTATTCTGAATTAATTACTGATACACACAGATTTTGTGACCTTGATTTTTCAAAAAGTGAAGAAAAAAAACTAATTAAATATTCAGAGCAATATTTTGAGAAAAACATTCCGAGAAATTTCATGAAACCTCCCAATCAATTTTACATCCCTCAACTTTTTTTTTTCTTTTTCAAGATTTTATTTCTCAACTCATTCAATACATAAGTAGCACATGCATTAACAAAGAAATACGATTTGAGAGTAACATACATTCCAGACATTTATTAACATACATGTATTATAGTTTCATTAATGTTCTTGACACAAAATGTTCCATTTTTTTCTATGTATATTCATCAAATTACGTTTAAAAGCAATTATTCTCTCAGTCTTTTCAATTTGATCTAAACCAAGTTTAAAGTGTGTAAATGTAGGTTTTATATTCTTATATTTGCATGAATATATAAAATATTTCGCAAATAACCCGATTGCCTTCAACTTTACAATGTAAAAACCTCAATCTGATACGATGTATAAATTTTGAGATATTATCAAAAGTGTCCACTGTTGTTTTATATTCTTATATTTGCATGAATATATAAAATGTTTCGCAAATAACACGATTGCCTTCAACTTTACAATGTAAAAACCTCAGTCTGATACGATGTATAAATGTTGAGTTATTAACGATCAAAAGTGTCCACTGTTTTTTTTTTTAATACCTAGTACATCACATAATTGAAATTGAAAAGTTATGATTTTATATTTTCAAAAATATACATGAAACAGCCACAGATTTACAAACACATTTTTAAAGTGTTTCCTTTTACTCCTTTTCTCATTTCTCTTTCTCATTTCTCTTTCTCTATTTAATCTCTTCTCTTCTTTCTCTGCTTTGTACTGTTATATCTCCCCCCCCCCCTCTCTCTCTCCCTTATACCTTTTCTCTTACATCTGTCTTCTTACTCTTCTCTTCCTGATTTCTTTTCTTCGTTTCCTTGTCCTCTCTTACTCCCTCTTACTCCCTTATATCTCCTTTATCCCCTCTCTCTCTTTCTTCTTCCTTCTCCCTCTTCTTCACTCTTTACCCTCCCTCTCTCTCTCTCTCTACTTGTACCTCTTTCTATTTCACTTCCACCTTCTCTCTTCTCCCTCCCCCTCTCTCCCTCTATTTCTCTCGTATATACAGGGCGCTGTCCATTGTGCTATTTAAAGAAAATACACACTGTTCTAAATGACAAAGATATAAATACTTATGTAACACTTGTAAGATCATTAAAAAAAATTAATGTTTAAAGAAATAATTAGACAATTGCTCTACGGTCTGTTACTAACACTAACCCAATTCACAACCTCAATCCACGACCCAACACTATATACCAAACTTAATCCCGACCCCGAATCCGATCGATGCATGGCCAACCTACAACCTAATCAAAATCCAAGCCTTGACCATATATCTTGGACGAAATACAGCCCGGAGCAATAATGTCGGAACGTCCTAAAGAGTCAAGATTCGTCCATTTTAACAGATGAGCCTTTGGGTATTTGAATATGTGGACAGGAACATGGCGCCAAGAATGATATGCATCCTTATTATCATGAACGTACATTAGCAACATGAATGTTTATTTATTTTTTTTACGTTTCGTAATCAATCTGATTAATTAGTTTGAAAGAAATGATAATTATGACTACATTATTCTTACCAATCAACAACGAATTATAAATATATATTTCCTTCACCGTATAAACTCTTCGGGATTAATAACATCAGTATTGCGTGTTAGAAATATATCACCTACTTTCCTCAATATTAAGCCTATTTAAATTCGCATAATACAACCACTGCATCATCATAATAATGGGTTTTGACAAACTAAGAAAGCCTAGACAGCTTTTATCATCCAACCAAGGCACAAAGACAGAAATATGACCTTGAAAGAGGAAGCCATACTTGTTTCTCCGTCTGTACTACATAGCTCTAGTGGTGCCTTCGGAGTGCAGTCCTCAGTCACATCGGTTACTGTCAGGGTTACAAGAAACTCTGTATTATTAGCATAAGAGCAAGGTCCACACGTCGACATATCATCACAGATATCATCTGGAGTACACCAGCCATACACACCCACAAAGTAGTGACCTGGGTAGAAATCTGGATCATCATGACTCAAGGAAACACTGCGGACTTCGACAGAAGCGAGTTTCCAGGCATGGCTGTTGATGGTGGGCATCTGGATGGACCGAGAGACTAGAAGCTCAGGATAGGAGTAGGAGGTTGGACAAGTCGATGGGTCGAGACAGTTTTCAAGACCCACGACAACATTGGCACAGCTAGAAGGTATACAGAAGCGAAAGTACTTGTAGGCTTCAGCTGCTATGTTGCTTGTGGTCTGCCCATTCCGTACCAATTCATCGTGGGGATGAGTTGATGGTACATGCTCCGCCAGCATAGTGAATTTGGCCGCTGAAGAAAAAATAAGAAAATTGTTATTGGAAGGAATAAATACCAAAAATTGCTAAGTGATAGCCCCTTGAACCAAGAAAATTATAATTTGCTCATATTTTCATTCTTTTGTATAAAACGGGTAATTTTTTTCTCACTTGAGTGGAGTTTAAAAAAAAACTGCAGTAACTTCCAGCAACACTTTTCCAAAGTCATAATAAATGAGTTCCATTTTTAAAAGATACAAAATTCAAGACTCCAAAGCACCTAAATTCTGATGGAGCTATATACCATCAATGTTTCTTGTATATACTTACGGACATTGCCTGTACTGACGTCTGATCCGCAGTAAGCGAGAACTCCAATGTAATAGGTCCCGATCACATACTCGGGATCCCAACTGGAGATGGTCAGACTCTCAGAGCCCCACTCATAAGAAGACCAAGCCAGGCTAGTGAATTTGGGGTATTCCTCAGGTCCCCTGGACACGTATATGTCAGGCTCTCCTTCAGCATGGTTGACCTAGGTCAATTTAACATTTTTACAGAAGTGTTGTACTGTAGGCTAGACCTTTACAACCTAGTATAAAGTATTTATTGAGGTATTCATAATACTTTATAAAAACTTAATTCTGGGTTGTAAAAAGTATTTATAAAGTATTATAAATACCTCAATAAATACTTCATACTGGGTAGTAAAACTTAAAGATCTAGTATAAAGTATTTATTGTGGTATTTATATATAATTTTCATGTTGAAAGTGGCTTCCTAAATAATCTTTAAATAATACTTAATTGATTCATCTTAGTCTCCTGCATGATACAATGTGTCTTCAGACAATGATAAATACACGGGTGTAGACACGCATAATTATCCATTGTTAGTGGGGTATGATCTATTCATCACCCCTTCCCCACTAACAATAGAATGTGTATGCGTATCTACGCCACTGGATAAATATGTTGTTGCATCATTTTCAAGTTTGATCATTTTGAGAGGTATCAATTAAAGCTGACATAACGATGAAGCATTTCGGAACTATATTTTGTATGTTATGAATAAATAAATCATTTATATTTGGGTTTCTGATTTCTCCCTGGTCTGTCAATCCATATATTTCGGTGTCAGGAATGGGATTATATATTCATTATCGTCATTATCATCGACTTTTCGTTTACTAATGAAGTGTGATTGTGCAGAAATCTGAACAGTGGGAGATACAATTTTTTTTTTGTGGGGGGGGGCATAAGAAGACACATTATTAGTGGAAAGAGGATGAGAAAAATCCTTAGAACTGAACTGCAAAATACACAACTATTATTCAAATGACATAACGTAAAATTCAATGCGTATAATTAGATGAGTGAATAGGTGTAAAGTAATAGGTACCTGTATGTTGAGATCTTGGCAAGGGTCGGTTGCCTCCACCTTGAAGTATTTATACTCATTGCATGGTACAGTATATTGTTCTGTCTCCACTCCTAGGCTTAGTTGCACATGTTCTCCTAATACTGTAGAAAAGATACATACTAGAGGTATTGCCACCAGTGTCACGCGTGAAAAAGAAACAAGAGCCATCCTATATGGATCCACTTATGATTGTCATAGAAAACTTTCCTATGAGTAGAAGATGAAGAAAGAAAAGTGAATTAATATTAGATAAGTAAAAAGAAATGGTATCTCGGATAGCATTCATAATCCACCACCCAAAAGATGGTCAAGGAACTTGAATATTACTCCGACTCTTATCTAGAGAGACTTCAGATTTACAGGTACCCTTTTACCGTATCTGATTGTGTCCGACATTATGATGCATATTTCTCGATGATTGCATCAGAAACTGCATGCGCCATCTCGAAAAGATTTGTTTTCAGTGACTAAGTAAAAAATGTTTTACAAGCGAAAAGAAAAAGCACTTACTGTACCCAGTGAATTCTGACTTAATTCCGCACGAATGAGAAACTGGCGGTTAAAAGTTAACATTGTGTTTTGTTTTGTTTTTGTTTTTGTTTTCACTAAAAGACATCGCGTGACACGCTATTCAAATAAAACATTGGAGATAATACCATGCAAGTTTCTGAACACAGCGTCACTTTATCAATATATGAATAGTTTTTTTTTGTTGTTGTTGTTGTTGTTTTTTGTTGTTGTTGTTTTTTTTTCAAGTGATTTGAATGGCATAGCGTAATAGGCAACATCATTTGAAAAGGAAGTAACCAAAGAAATGTGCAACAGGTGTTCCACATAACGTATAATTTTCGGGGGCAATAACCGTGATAAATTGAAAGGAAAATGATACCGTTTGTCATCTTCATGAAAGAGAAATATATCTGATGCAGAAAACTAGGTAGCATACTCCACACCTACACCCACTCACCATACACACAAAGAAAACGCTATTTATAAATGCAAACATCTGTTGACAATATGAACTGAACAACCCGTTGTACAGTTGTATTGTAACAATTTGTTGAAATATTAAACAGGTTGTATAAGTTTTAAACAACCTTTTAAACAACCTTTTAAACAGCGTCTTTACTGTGCACCACCACTCCCTCCGATGCCAGTATATGTCGGCACAAAATAATTACTACCAACATACCGATACGAGAACAAATAAGTGTGCCCAGATCCCCAATCAATTGTATCAACAACGTAAATACAGTGCGTCCCAAAAAAGTTAACAGTTGGAGAAAGTCTCACCAAATAAATATTACAGAATATTTTCAATAAATTTTTATTCTTCTAGATAGCTTATGGTCTCTGCTATGCAATAACACCAAAAAATCTGACTAGTTATACACTTGAGTGGTCAAAAACAACTTTTGTGAAAGGGTGCAAAATTCAGACTTGACAAGAAATGATATTTATGGCTGCTATCAACAAAGTTGAGAACCGTTTAAAACTGACAGTTGAAAAAATCTCCCTAATTAAACATTTCAAAATATTTTCAGGAAATCTTCATACCTGTGGATAGCTTAAGGTCTCTTCTATCAAATAACACCAAAATATCTCACAATATTTTACGCTTGAGTGAGCAAAACCCACTTTTGTAAAAGAGTGCAAAATCCATACTTGAAAAATGTAATTTGTTTATGTTCTGGCTGGTATAAGCAAAGTTGTAAGTCATGAAAAGGCTTAGAAATTCTATATTCTGATCATTAAATGACAATTTATGAAAGAACAGACTTGTTCACTTTATGTCCTGTTCTATCCCATTAAATTTATGGCTGAGTGAGCAAGCCATGTGAAACTAAAAGACTCACCAAAAGGAACATTTTGAAGCACTCAACAAAGTAGTTAGTTGCTCACTTAAGCATATATGGTGTTGATGGGATGTGTAAGAGAACAAAGCCTGTTATTTCATAAATTGTCTTTTATTGATCAGAATATAGAAATTTCCAAGCCTTTTTATGACTCTCAACTTGGCTGATACCAGCTAGAGCTAAAATCAATTCTTGTCAAGTCTGGATTTTGCACCCTTTCACAAAACTGGTTTTTGCTCACTCAAACGTAGAATATTGTTAGACATTTTGGTGTCATTTGATAGAAGCTAGGACCTGAAGTAATCCACAGGATTATATGAAAATTTTCTTTCAATATTCTGAAACATTGATTTGGGGAGCCTTTTCCCAACTGCTAACTTTTTTTCTGGGATACACTGTAGAGGCGATTAGACAACACCTCTGAATGAGTCAATAGACGTCCAGAGTTGAACTTCAGAAATAAGAATACGTACAATTATGATTTTGTTTTTCTATTTACTAAAAACGTGCTTAGGTGCATGCAGGGGGAGGAGGAAGAAGTGATCCATTCACTAAACTTTAAAAAAAGTGTGTGGGGATCGAATGGGGAGGGGATATTGCAGCTATGACTCAAATTAATTCCTTACCGCTGTCATGGTTATGAATGTTATGTCATTATTATGTGTTAGCTTGGAATAATGGGTTTATCAAGTTATCACTCTATTTAGTCTTTAGAAGACATACTTATTCTGATCTATCATGCGATACAAGAAGTGGTCTCTTCTGTTGTGGAAGGAACCACAATAGCATGCACGTGTATATTTCTGGCATCCCCTCAATATACATGTATTTCAAAATCCTGTTTCCGCTATTCTTCGGTATCGAAAACTGGTAATTATGTTTAATATATATACTTGCCTTAATCTCTCACAGCACACGTGTGTCAGTAGGATGGTCTGGTCAGTTCTCTGTCCGATTAAAAATCTTTGCGGGTCAGTGTTTGTCCAACGAGATATATACACCAGAATATTCCTATTATGGTCGCATGAATTCGGAGTTGGCCTGCATATGGTATTTATAATTTGTGATTTGTTACCATTGCTCAGCAATGTCGCTTACAGAACATTCACTGAACCATGAAACATCTCATAAAGGTCAAGAGTAGTAGGACTACTGAGCTCCGAGGCAAAATGAGTTGCAAATTTCATTCAGTGCAGTGAACAAATTAACCATTTCGATGCACTTTGTCCCCTTGATCTGATCTGGATTTATCGAGGTGCCTGAATAATTGAATTGTTTGTCTTATCTCATCTCTATTACCAGCTCCATGCCAAACAAACATTACATTCCCCCCCAGGTTTCACCCCCCCCCCCAAAAAAATGGTGGAAAATATACATTTCTATTATATGTTGTAGATGAATATATTTTGATATATTATATTTATTAATATTATTCAAATTTATATATTCTTTATTTCAATATAGATTTATTTATGTACAATATTGTAGATTCATATGAATTTATCAATAATCATCTACAATTTTTCTGATTTTTCCCGATATATTTTTACACTACTATAAAGTGAAAACCATCTACTTCGAATTATACAACATGGTTGTTGATCTTGGAGGGATATGAATGTATAATTTTTAAAAAGGAATGAAGTGGGGGGGGGGGGGGTTGGCCTGTGTTACCATCCCCAAATATATTTTTAGGTGATTTTTTTTCAGAGCCATAATGCAGAAAAATTATTTAGATTAAAAGTACATGTAATTATTCTCGATGTATAGAGTCTTCAGTCGGTAACTTTTCTTTATAATGCAATTTTGTCACACTCATGTTATTAGTAATACTAACAATTTTCAAAATTGAAATGGAAATATAGTCACAGGAATCGAATGCGGTGGGGAAAGAGGGAATACATCACCCTCAATATTTATCGAGGATGATGACCTGTGTCATCATCACCCAACTATGCTAAGAAGAATGATGAAATGACAATCATAACATGTAGACCCGGTCAGAAGCACCGCTCCGGGGGTTGCATGTGGGCACAGTGCCCCTACTTTTCCCTTTAGCTTCAGAAAAGTACCCCCATTTTTCTTTCGAATAAGTTCCCGTTCCATATTCTTATAAGTGCCCATTTTGATAATTACACCTCATCCCTCACCAGTGGCGGATCCGGGGGGGGGGCGGCTCCCCTGGGACCAAAAAGGGGCCCTAAAAGGACCTTTTTTTTTTTGTTTGTTTGTTTGTTTGTTTGTGTTTTTTTGTTTTTGATTTTTGTTTTTTTTTGCTTGTCAGAGATTTTGTAAAGATTGAGCCCCCTCCCTCAAGAAATCCTGGATCCGCCACTGTCCCTCACCTTACCTTTGATAAATGCTCCTATTTCAACAAGAGCATTTATCCCTTTTAATGTAACAAGTCATTTTTTCCTTTGTATAATATATTGGCACTGATTTAATTTTTCTACTTTATAAGAACATTTGTCCGTTCTTATAAATGCCGCTTTTCAGGTGTGATTAGTGCCCCTTTTCACCTCTGATAATTGCCTATTCTATTCTAAATTTCTAATCATTCATTTATTTTTCTAACAAGTGTCCGTTTTGGATGTGTCTACCTGAGAGGAAGTCCATCCTCATACTTTTGCTCCATTATCGGATGTTTAGGAAGGTCATGGTAGTGGTCTAAATGTTAGTTGATGCCATTTTTATCAGTTTGTTCAGTCAGGAGGAAAGTACTCATGGTCATAGTGACTGGAATTGCCTTTTTCCCTTCCAGGCAGCTTTGGGGGAGCATGCTCAGGAACACATAGCAACTTATATTCTTGTTTTGTCTGTTATATTTTTATTGTTACACAATTTCGTTGTCATGCATTGTCATTTATATTTGTTTATTGATTTGCCAAAAATAAAATTATGTGGTGGGACGCATTTTTGGATAATATTGACCTTATGGGGGCGTTATAGCAGTAAGACATAGAGATCCTATAATTAGCAGTCAGATAGCTGGGGTTAGTTTCAAAGCTTTGATAGTTGAATAGAAGGTGAGACAGTATTTTAAATAGGACAGGAGCATGGGCATCTTGTCTGAGTATGCAGCCAGTGGTAAATGGTATTCATAATATTTTAGTAAACAAATGGTGTTTTCCTCAAGTCGATAGCATTGAGAATCTTTAGTATTTCAAATACAAAAGGTACGTGCCTCCTCGATCGGCACCTGACCAGTAACCAACATAATTATTAGGGGAGATGTAAGCGCCGCCTATATATATTTTAAGTCACACATCGGCACGTGCTCTACAGTGCGTCCCAGAAAAAACGAAACCCTAAAACAAAGGGCTATTGTGACCACACTATGTACTCTATGACTTGATGGCATCCATCCGTACATGTTTTACCGAGCAGCATCATTTTGAAAATGACATGTAAAAACTCAGTTCTGCCAGATTTGGGAAAACCGTGAAAACGTTAGGATTACATTGCAAACATGACCTGAGTGAAACATGAATTTTAAAACCCTATGAGAAAACTGTTTTCATCTGTTTCTTTCAATAACGAGGGTAAGGACAATGTCCTCATCATAAACTAAAGGATGGTCAATGTTTTTTCAATGTTGGGGTAAAGAAAAGATATGGTTTTTTATTGAAATGCTACCTGCAATCGAAATGAAATGTTGTTGTTTTTTTTTTGTGTGTGTGTGCATTTTTCAAAAATGCAATTTCTTTTAAGAACAAAGCGGACATGAAAGTGATATTTTTCATAAAGTAAATTAAGTGGCACCTTCCATTGTCATCAAATGGAAATACAAGGTAGAAAGGGCACATAAGGCCGAAAAATGTCAAGATTATTGTGTGTGTGTGTGTGTGTGTGTGTGTGTGTGTGTGTGTGTGTGTGTGTGTGTGTGTGTGTGTCCTGTACCTTCCTTATTTTTTGTATACGTTGTCAACCAGTGCTGGGCTAATCCCATATTTTGTGTGAAAAATAAATTTGCTAGTATAAATGCATAATCGTATTCTTTTGGGACCTAAGTAATACAAGCTTCGCTTTTAATTTAGGTTCCACCACTTTTGTTTTACTATAAGTTCCTCCACAATCTTTGTGAATATCTCATTTAATCTTTGTACTGTACTTATGATCTAGTTTGTATAATTATTATGTTTTACTTTCGTGTTATATTCTTTACAAACATTGTAATTATGTCATTTTTGTATTATCTTTCTTACTTTGTACATCATTGATATTCATTTATGATTGTTATGTATATTGTATTTATTATTTAACTTGTTGGAAAAAAAACAGAAGTGGAAAAAATAAATTCAAATCAAATCAAATCAAATTTCCCACCTCAGGAGGAGCACCTTTTCCATCACAGGAGGGCCACTTTTTCATCTTTTGAGGGATGTTTATTGATTTAGGACATTTTGGGGGCGTACGCCACTGCCACCACTGGAAATTGGTATAGACCCATGTTTTATGAATTTCTGATTGAATGCGTGTCATTACACAAGGGAATTTTACATAATATCTGGCATTTCCCTTACGTCATGTTCGCATGTGATACTAACGTTTTCACAGTTTTGTTTTTTTCAAAATCTGGCACAAATGGATTTTCACATGCCATTTTTAAAACAGCGTTATTCGGTGAAACGTGTATGGATTAATGCCATCAAGGTATCATTTACAAGCATAATAGTTCTACTTTATGGAAAATAGATAATTATTGTCATACAGCATATAGTGAGGTCACAATAACCCTTTGTTTTAGGGTTTCGTTTTTTCTGGGACGCACTGTATATTGTTTCTGTGAACTCAACAGGGTGCAGTTGCATAAAACTTGCTATTATAGTAACTTTGCTATTATAGTAACTTTTCATGGAATACTGGATTTTGATTGGCTCTTGAGCAACGTTACCATGGTAGTTACCATTGATGGCAAAGTTACTATAATAGTAAGTCTTTATGCAATGGCACCCTGGTTTTGGCTGTCCCCTGATTGGTTTAAGCCGAGAGGTTTTGGGTATATAAATCTATGATTGGTTGGGGCTTTTGGAGATGGAGGCTTCCTGGGCTTATGACTTTTTGTACTGAATTTGTATTGGGTTATTTAAGGAGATGTCAAAGAGTGGCTCAGTACCACTTTTTTGTTTGCCACTTTTTCGTTAGCCGTTTTATTTTGTCACATATTGTTTTGATCTTCGGGCAGTCTAAGAAAAATTAATATTTGTATATACTTATACCACTTTATTCGAAAGCCAAGCCATTTGGGGCGATTTTAGTTGGAGCACAAATTTTTACTTTTTTATCATAATATAATAAAATCTGGACTTCAACTTGATTTTCTACCGGGTTTCCGAGTTTTCTTCTGTTTTCGTATCTTCATCACCCCACTATTATATTTGACTTTTTGCCACCGTATAATTACAATAATGATAATGAATAATGCTACTCATAATAAATAATTATATGAAAAACAAAGATGAGTAATATCCAACAGCGTGGTCATAATTGCTGTTACAACACCTCAGTCTGAAGACTTGGCTTTGGAACTACAAAATGGATCATCATACTTGAGCATGGTCACTAGTCATAATAATATCATAAAGTGGTCTGTCATTTACGGCTTAAAAGCCAACAGAAAAGGGTACTGTATTTGAGCATTGTTGATATAAATTCCAGTTATAAAGTGCTTTTTCATAAAGTTTACGGTTTACCATGCTTTAAAATTGAAAACAATAACATTGATACAATACAGACTTAAAGTACTAATAATTGCTTATTAAGAGTCGCTAAGTTGTATATTGTCTTTAATTTTATTTTAGACTTAGAAAAGTTTTTTGTTTATTTGAATGAAACCCCCTGCTCATTGAAACTGAAACTAAAGAAAAAGAAAAGAAATGGATACGAGAAATGACTTTACCTATATATCTTCATCATGTCAGTTTAATAAAATATATCCAGTATAGCAACCACCTAAACTTGTGAATATAATTTATCTTGTTGTTCATCATCTAAATAAAAAGTCTGACAAATTGCTTATAGGAGTTACCAACCATAATATATGGACTTCAAGTAAAAGAGATCTTCTGCTTACCTTACTTATTATAGCACAGCCGATGTGGAGCTGGACTGAGTGGCGCCTCTATAATATAGAGGCAATTCCCCGCTAACCAAGCTGCCATAATTATGAGACCAAAAAAAACAAACAAACAAACAAAAAAAAAAAAAGAAAACAACAACAACAAAACAACAAAAACAACAAAAACAACAACAACAACAAAACAAACAAAACAAAACAAAACAAAATTTTAAATCATGTCGTTCTAGCTTACATGAATTGGTTGATTTTGATTAACTGACTGGAAATGTATCGATATAGCTTTATTGAAGCTGTCAATAAGGTCTTAACGGACAGTCAAGGAAAGCATCATAGCCGCTATACTATACCAACATCCTACACTCTAGGCCTCAGTTGAGTAGGCCTATCCAGTGGGCAAAATTAGATATGCATAGATTTTTATAAGAATATTATAACCTTTACATATAACAGGATAATGGATAGAAGTATATCGAGAGAGAGGAGGAGGAAATATACCAGAAAACTTCAACGGGTATTGATAAAGGGAGAGAGAGAGAGAGAGAGAGAGAGAGAGAGAGAGAGAGAGAGAGAGACTCTAAAAACAATCTAGTCAGATATGACTAGATTATACCAGATCCCACGGGCACTTGCACTATTTCGAGTCAAAATGACCAGAATTCTAGTCAATCTAACTTAGAGCCAACACTATTCTAGTCAAAATTGACACGATTCTAGTGAAAATGACTAGCATTCTGGCCCGGGGGGGGGGGGGGGGCACTCAATGACAATGACAATGACAATGACAATGACAATGACAATGACAATGACAATGATTTTATTTCCCATGTCACCCCTTCCAGGGTATTGGAGAAACAATAATTCACAATCAGTTTGTATACACAAGAACAACTATATACAAATATATACAATATTTACAGTATGTCTGCGTAAAAAAAAAAAAAAAAACCCAAAACACACAACTACAACAAGCGTACAATATTATGCACTGATTTGCACAGACACTTATTCCGTAACGTGGGTGTAATGGAAACTAGAATATTGCCTGGCTATAACAAACAATGTACATGTATAAAATTAATTAAATAAAAGTGTAAGAAGCAATGAAACAAAGCTAAACTACAACAAAACAACCCAAAATATAGTACGTGCACCTATCAGTATATACATTGTATAAACATATTTGAATATTATATATTGTACAATATCTAAGCATGGAGGGACATTATCCCCTGACAGAATTTCGCTAGATTAGTTAAAACCTTCATATCTTTAGAATTAAACAATTGCTCCATTTTCAATGAACTTGGTCTGTTTCGGAAGCACGGTTTTACAAATCTCTTTCTCATAGCATCTGTTGCCGAGCATTCAAAAATATAATGAAATTCATCCCCAATCTTATTTTGCCTACACAACGTACAAATTCTGTCTTTTCTTGCAATATTAACATATCTACCAGTTTCAACAGGAAGTTTATGATTCGAGCAACGAAATTTCGACAAATGAACTCTATTTGAAAAAGGTAATTTGATAAGGTAGTTTTCAAGACCAACATTGTTCTTAAAAATTCTATAATTAGTGCAATACGTACTTTCATGGATATTACTTCTCCAATTTTGCGAATAAATGTCTCTTAATCTCAATCTAATCGCTGAACTAAACCATGAATAAGAAACATTTCTGTTGTCATAAAATATATTAGACATACCAATCTCGTGGAGACTACGTTCAATATATAATAACCATGGGGAAGAATAAATAGCTTTGTCATGTAAAAGTTTCAAAATATTACAAACTGTATTTGCTAATTTAGCCTCTTTACCATTAACAGTTCGGAACCAAAACTTTAGCATTCGTTCCTTAATATTTAAAGACATTTCCATCCTTCCAAGTTCTCCAACAGCCATGCCATTGTGTGTGTTCTTCCGTAGTCGTAAAACCTGTTTACAGAACTGGTATATTGGTGTACACATGCGCGTCCAAAAAAACGCGTAAAAAGGGGTCTTTTTTTATCCAGGATGCGTGTAACGCGCGTTGCGTGTTAAGGGGTCCGAAAACGCCGATTTTCAACAAAAAGGGGGTGCTGAACGGAATGCGGCCAAACGCGTTTAGGGGGTCATTTTCATTCCGGCGGCAATGGTACGAACAAAACATTTTTAGTCCGATTTTCTTGCCGATACAGTTTATTTCTCTGGAAGTAAATTACAAAAGTTGTTCTTTTTTTCAAAAGTAAGCAAATGATGATCGTGTATTAAACCTAACGGAGTACACAGTTTGAAACCTGTCCTACATAAGTGAAGTAAATAATAACATTTGTAATATTTAACCAACAGCAGTTCCTATATGTGCAGTTTATTTTGTTTGCCTTGTGTGAAGAATTTATCCACCAAAGGTGAAGAATATGTCAGTTTGCAAAAGGTGATCTTGAATTCAAGTGGTGTATTTTCTATGTTGGTTAAGTTAATCTTGTTTAGGGAGTAATATTTAAGACAAACTTGTTTAGGGGGTAATATTTCAATCAAACCTGTTTAGGGGGGTAATTTTTATAACACGCGAAATCCTCGTTAAGGGGTAATTTTTACGAAAAAAGCACGCGAAATCCTTGTTAAGGGGTGTCTTTTCACCAAAGTATGAAACTTGTTTAGGGGGCATTTTTTAAATCCATGGACACGCATGTGTACACCAATATACCTGAGTGGCCCCCCCCCCCCCGGGGATTCTGGTCATTTTGACTAGAAAAAACGCAAGTGCCCGTGGGATCCGGTAATCTAGTCAAATCTGTCTAGATTGGTTTTAGAGTGGAGAGAGAGAGAGAGAGAGAGGGGGGGGGGGGGAAGAATGATAGTAAATTTAGTTAAATAAGAAATCGTTTTATATAGCAGTTTAAGCGGATCATTATTTTGACACTTATTCAAACAGGTAAAATAAAGCATCAAACCATACCAACCGAACCAAACCAAACTTTGGGGCATATATGGATATTACACATAATGGAAAATATTGAAACAAGTGTTGCTCTTTTGGGATGAATTACGAGGTGATTAATAAATGAGAATCTAATGGAATTATTATTTGTGTTACATTAATGTTCGGACGAGGTGGTTGCACTTGGTATAGGATTTCATGTCAGAGGTTTTATTGTCTCCTGCGTGTACTATTGTACTAATTTAAACATTAATTTGTTCTCTGAAAGCCCTTTAACAAGATTTAACATGTATTTTCAAACATAAGCGGACAGCTGAGCACGCGCAGAGCTAGATAGACCTTCTACGTGACGTGGACAAGTAAAAGTTTAATTTTAGGAGTAGCGTATAGCTGGCTAGTATAGTACGCGCCTATTGATGATAGTCGAGTCGGCCGACCGGCCGGCCGGCGCGGCCTAGCCTCGCCGCGCCGCGCTGCGTGTGATAGTGCTCCAGATACTCTGCTGAACTCCTCTCCCCGATGTCAAGATGGCCCAATTTAGCGACGTATTCGTGTTTTTTGTAGCCTCTCTCCATGTTGCTGTCACACTTATGATATTCACAGAAGTAGATAAAACACAGCCGTCACCGTATATGGATGAAATATTCCATATCCCTCAAGCACAGAAGTATTGCAATGGATCATTTGGAGAGGTATTTTCTTCATCTCAGTCCCATATATTTAAATTCATGTTTCTACTTTGTTAACATGGTTACGAAAAATTCTAAATAATTCTGCAAGCTCAGCAACATACTGGAAACAATGTTGCTGTAAGTCTAATCCCAAATGTGTGCTAGTTGGATAGTCTTAATTTTGATAGCATTGTTGCTATCTTCAACATGACTTAGGCCGTTACGGTAAATTATTATCCACAAACTCACCTGACCTAGAAATTCAATCCTAGTTGTAGATCTAGATGTAATTGTAAGTTTAAGTTAAAGGGAAGGTTGAGTTCTGGGAAAGGTGAAAAATAATTTGTGTCATTGTGAGCTTTATCATTCCTTTTATGTCAGTATGGAAGAACATCTTAGAAATAGATCTATCCCCTGAAAAGGATTGCTCTTCAAATGCCCTCATTCGAAATATGACTAGCATGATTAGAAATAGCTGAAATGTTTGGGCTGAACATTCATGCCACTTATACGTTTTGTGTGTATCAGTAGAGGTGCACAGCCGATATTGGAGACCGTTTCCTATTTGGTAGCCTATTTTGGAGACAGTCTACCATTTAGGAGACCAACTTTCTTTGTTTACATTTGCTGCAAAGGGATTACCTTGGCTCAAAATGAAAATGTGATAAGCAGATTCCTCATGAAAAATTACTGCTTTTGACTATCTACTTTAAAAACTCACCGTCTACTTTTTTTTTCATAACATTTTTTGTTATGATCTACACACAAAACAAATAGGCTTCTGACCTCAGTGAGGCAAAAATTTGGCAGAGAGAAACTGCCTTGTTGTCGGTGTTGTTTCTTTTGTCCTTTTGTAAGCTAAGTCTAGGAAACAGTCTCCAATATCGGCAGTGCGCCTCTACTGTGTGTAGTCCCATATACATGATATACCCCCCCCCCCCCATTTCTGTGTGCCGTACATTTGCTTTTCAGCGAGACTGGGTCAATATCTTATCTATTTTGATGATTCCAAAACGACACGATATCAAATAATTCTTATGTAGGCATGTCAATCTTTCCCAATTGCTTTGAGACAGTTTCTTTCACAATGTAATTGCATGACCAGAACTCAACTTAATCTTAGTAGGGTCTAATACTACTACTAGAGTCTAGTTACTGATTCACAGATTCATTTTTTAAGAATAATCAGGGCATTGTTTCATCAAACTGTCATAAGTACAAGTTCACCGACATCCCATGATCCCATTGAAATGCTGATACAGTTTGATAAAACGCTGCCCAGTTCTTGATTTCTATGGCAGTAGACTTATTTCTTGGATTTGGCATGACAGAACTTGTGCAATGAAGATACTACGAACCTGGGTTTATGTCTGTTACTCAAGATTTACAGTAATATTAAATTTTCGCCTTTTATCACTTTTGACAGTGGGACTCCAAAATTACCACTTTGCCAGGTCTGTACCTGTCCTCTGTGGGTCTCTTGAAACCTGTTGCAGCCCTCCTTGAAACTGGTCTGGTGGATATCTGCACTGTGACAGTTCTTCGCTCTCTCAATGTCTTGTTTGCAGTTGGATGCCTTTTTGTCATCTACCATATACTGCGGGTGATCCATCAACCCAAAAATGTAAGATTATAAATTTTAAGTGCAGTGTGGTGACAATCACTAGGGTGACTAGGCAAAAAGGTATCTTGGGATGGACCACAGCATATTAACATTTTGCTTGATAATAGTTGCAGAAGGTCCTCAAATCATTCAGCTCCAACTAAATTTGAATCAGCCATGGACATCTATAATATTTTTCTATGTGTTTTTTTTTCTTTCTTTTTTTTTTGAACATGTATATCTCTTTGTAAGATTAGATGGGTTTGTGGCCACTTATCAGTAATTACCTAACCAATTTTTGTCTTTGGAGATGACATTGATTTTCTATATGATATTTTGTAGTTAAAGCTCTAAAATGAAAAACCTGAATGAAACTTACACTCATTCTTTCATTCTTGTTTGTTTCATACACAGCGTACTGATGAGGTGAAGATCATCTTAACTGCAGTTGTGTTGGCATCGTTTCCTCTACTTTACTTTTTTGTCTTCCTCTACTACACTGATGTTGGCTCCACCTTCTTCATTCTCCTGGCATACTTCTTCTGTATCCGTGGCAACCACTGGATGGCAGCTGTCTTGGCAGTGGACGCTATCTTCTTTCGGCAAACAAACATTGTCTGGGTGGTCTTCATGGCAGGTACTGCAGTAGCCCAATTCATGGATCAGAGTGCCAAACAGAAGCCTCCTGTGAGCGAGACTGTCCTGGATGCTCTTGTAACTGCGGTTCAAAGGGGGCTCCTCTTCATTGGATCACTTACCAACATCTTCAAATTGGCAACACTCATATGGCCATATGCGATTGTCGGTATTGGGTTTGTGACATTTGTTTTCTTCAATAAGGGAATTGTTGTTGGGGATCGAAGTAACCATCAGGCAACACTAAACATTCCCCAACTTTTTTACTTTGTTGCATTCACTGCTGGTTTTTCATTACCAATCTCTGTATCTGTGAGCAAGGTTTGGAGGTTCCTCAAAAGTCTTATCCATCATCCTCTGACATACCTCAGCATTGCTGCTGCCATGTTCCTAGCTATTTACCGCTTTACCTTTGTGCACCCGTTCCTGCTTGCGGACAATCGTCACATTGTGTTCTACATATGGCAGCGTGTGTTTATGAGGCATGAGTATGTCAAGTTCATTCTTCTACCTGGCTACGTCTTTGCTGGTTGGACCATCCGCGATTCTCTCTCCCACAAGAGTGAACTCTGGCAGCTTGTCTATTTCATTTGCCTCCTTGCAGCTACCATACCTCAACAGCTTCTAGAGTTTCGTTACTTCATCATTCCCTACCTGATATATAGGTTGAACCTAGGTATAAGGTCATACCCCCACATCATCAGTGAATTTATCCTCTACAGTCTTGTCAATATTGCTGTGTTGTACCTCTTTCTTCATAAGCCATTCTATTGGCCCAATAGTCCAGAAGAGCAGAGATTTATTTGGTAGTTTGAATTTGAAATATAATGTTATTATTGTCATTCTCATTAGAAGATACAAAGTATCTCATGGTATCATGGGAAATCAGTCCATATTAATATGGCAGCAAATTTTTCACTAAATTTGTATGTGCATAATTTGCAAAAAAAAATATTGAAACAAAGTGTATCTGATCAAAGGCAAAATCTTCTTGCAAAAGAGACTCTTAATTTTGATTCAAACATTATTTTCTTGGTTTCTTTCTACAATAGCTTAGAATAGATTTACCATTATGTACAATTAAAGACTTTCTAAAATGCAAACTATTGTTGCACCTAAAGAATGATGTTCTTGCACTTTTTTAATTAGTTATTTGGTTTGATTAATAATGCTAATTAAGTGGTAAGAAGTGACTGAAAATGGGTCCCATGGTATAAAGAGGTTTAGAATTTGTCTTCATTAGAATATGACGTTGAGTGCAATGTTTTTTTTGTTTTTTTTAAAGCTATTGTGTGTTACATTCCAGTCTTCTTTTGTTGGTGCCACTCCTTAATGCAAGATTAAATAGACAAGCTAAAACACATCTGTGTTATAGTAAGCGAATGCTGGATGGAAGTGGTGATGATGCAGCACCGCATCATCTAATTTTGTGATTTGATACTCAGTCATTAAACCAACTGGCAATAAAACGGAATGGGCCATTTGATTTAAAATCATTTAATATAACAAATGATTAGCTCATATATTTGCTCATATTCTGAGCCCTGAAATATATTTAAGAGAAAAGTGGTAAAATAATTTTGTTTGGGGTGGGGGGGGGGGGGGGGGGGCTGTGTTGCTTAACTTGAAGCATAAAGTTCAAGGTTCATTCCATTACTTTTCCAGGTATTGTACCATGATTATTTAGACCCCTGTTCATACCAAAGACAACAGTGTAGCAGCTCTTGAGTAGAACTGGTGCCGCTAAATTGAGATCCAGCAAATCTATGCTGGAGTAAAATGAACTATTGAGATCACTGGTTCTGCACCAGAGCTGATTCAGTGTTACACTGTTTACTTGATATCATCACGTGCAGTTATATACCCCAGTTAAGTTTTGTCATAGGTCATCATTTGCCCCTTGCATGCCTAAGCTGTATGCACTTCATTCATGTACATTTGCTCTTGTGAGCATGAGGAAATTATGTATTTCATTTTGAGGGATTATCTTGATAAGGAGAATAGAGAGTACAGATTTAGGTGGTGTTGATGTACTGTTGCAAGGCAATTGATTGGGGGAGGGTGGAGGTACATTATTTGATGCAATGCTTTCACTCAGATGCTGCTCTGGAGTAGATATCTGTCATGGTTTTGACTTGATGTAACATGTACAATTACATATTTAGAAGGAATCAATTTATGCTGAAGGTCTTGCTATCAAAGAGTTAAATTGTTTGAATTAAATGACGGTAACGAGATGATCATTGTTAAATGCATTTTTTTCCCCCTGGTTCAACTAGCTTAATTAGAACAGTTGAGTCTTTCTTCGCTTTTAAGCTGACAAGATTTTTCCCATTTTCTTCATCGTCACAAGTCTCTCCAATGAGAAGGGCTATATTCTCCTCTGGACACACATTTATTTTTATAGATAAGGGATATAAACTTGTTCAGCTTAGTAGCCAGTAAGCCAGACTACTGTAAATAAAAATTTGTTACTTCATGAATTGCAAAAAAAGAAATACATGTGCAAGTAAATGCTCCATATATATGACTTACTGTTTTATTCATAGACTTAACTTTTGAATTTCTTTCAGCGATACTTTCTTCACATACATGATATCAAACTACACATCTACATTATACAACATTAAAAAAAAAAAAACACTTATGGCACACCATAACAAGTTGGTGAGAGCAAATCAATATTCACCAAGACTTCCTTTAGAAGTATAGAAAGGTCTTTTAGTGAAACCACTGCAATTTCCTACAGCATCCACACAGTACAGATATTCATACAATCAAGGAAGAACTGTAGTTCAAATTTATGAAAAGGCACCTAAATCATAAGTATATGAAAGACACAAATAGTGGTGCCACAAGTCAAGATACATGTATGATGTATCACAGATAGATTTTGAGAGACAAGTTTTAAACTGATGTACCTTTTTTTCATTCATCTTGATGTACAATTGCTCAGTGATTATCATTCCACAATTCATGAAGTTGCCTTGAATTTCAACCACCCCCCCCCCCCCCAAAAAAAAGGTTTTCTTTGTTGGCAGATATAAAACACTTTACAGTCACAATGTCAACACTTGGGTTTTAAATGTCCATGGTATGGAGATGGCACTGAAAGAATCAAATTCTAAACAATAATGTAAAGTTGACATAAATGTGTTGTTAGCAATTTGTTTCATTTATAGTGAAAGAGCACTTCCTTAAAGGGTACCTTTAAGTATAAGAAAACTTTACAAATGTTGCAGTCTCTGACAGTACAATGAATAATGAAAATAGTAAGGCAAGTACAGAAAGTCACAATTCATTTTAAAAAAACTGCTGCCCAAAAATGTCATCAAACATACCAACAAAATAGAGTTGTGAAGGTGAGAAGCTTTGAAATGTACACGACCCGCATATACAATATCATTCAATATGGCAGTTTGAAATAACAAATGTCAATAATCATCTGCATCTACTTTCACTTTGCTTCTACATGTATACATTGTACATGTATCAATAAAAAGTGGAAATGATAGATTCCAACATGACTACACATGTAGTGAATGTTCTTGAAACCATGTACAAAATGAAGTAAAATAGAGCCGCATATTATTTTTTTTTTGTCTTTGACAAAACCAAGATTCAGTGAATACAAAACAACAGCAGAGTTAGAAGTGAATCACATGGATGCCGGGAAATGTTGAAAATTATGTTTTCCTGTTGACAATATACATGATTTCAATTAAAAATAATGTATAAATATTTCATCAACTATGTAATATACAGTACACATTTAATCTTATACAGGATTAGATTATAAGTTTACATCAGCTACAGATAGAATCCACATTCATCTTTATCGCACACTTCTTTTCTTCAATAAAAGTACACTTACATGTATGTTTTAGAACAAAGACATATCCATAA
>CM046832.1:73995296-74055750 GCA_025618425.1 Heliocidaris tuberculata | reverse complement strand
TCAATAAAATTATGGCAAAAATATACTTTGCATTAAAATGTTTGTTATAATAAGAATATTAATCTACATCTGCACAGTTCAACTTTAGTTGATGCAGTTAAAAAAGATTGATCATCCCATTTGGCTTTTCATATTTAAGTCATTCGTAAAGTCATGCGTAACTTTACGAACAGCTTTATGAAACACCCCCCTGGTCTCTTTACAACAGAATGACGTATTTGAAAGATAATAAACGTGCAAAAAATACCCTGCCTAATGCCGACATTTTCAATGGTTGTAAATATTTACGATCTAAACTCCAATGGACCATGGAAGATAGATGAGCATATTCAAACAAGTGCCAAAACACAGACTATTTCACTGAAAGCTGGCAAACAAATACCACAAGAGTTTATAATTGTCTTGTAAGGGCTGGCCATAAAAACAATGAAAGTGATTTACACTGACACTACAGCAGTTTCGTTTGCTGTAGAGATACAAAGAAAAACAACATTAAATGGATATTTATATGCATCGTACTTGAATTTTACAGAGCTCATCTTGTTTATAACTTTTCTAAAATATGGCTGACATGTTTGCAAAATACAGTGCTTTCACATGTCACTTAAATACCAAGTTCCTTGATGGACACTGATTGTTTGATTTTACATCCTCATGCAATAAGAAATATTTTTAAAAAATTAAAAATTACAAACTTTTTATCCATCTTGAATCTACAAGCCTGTTGTATTATTGGCAGTGGAAGTGGTATATCTCCATATAGCATTGGCAGGATTAGCCTAGATGCTACCACAAAAATAAAATGTACATAATTTTCCTTTGTTAATGTTTTGAAATGTTCATATGGCCACAAAGATAGTATACAAATATATACTGTCATGAGAGGGTCTGGTTGGAAATATGGTCCCCCAGGTGACGTGAACCAAGACTATTTTCATCAGGGGCGCAGCCCTGAAGGAAAATGGTCGTCTTCACATCACTGAGGGTACCATATTTTAACCAGAGACTAGAATGTAGGCAGTATATATTTGGTATATCTGTTATCTTTGAACTAAAGCCTAAATCTACTCATTATGATCATAATTCTGCACCGTAGGCCTATGGTAAACAGTTAACTTACATACACAAACGGTTCTGAAGAGGGGATGAATTTGTGCGGATATCAAACGCGTAATGATGATATTATCATGCGCTGGTGCATAAAACAATAGATAGGCGCAAATGAATGTCGTCACAATGTAGTACGCACTTTTCGTGTGTGATGCCATATGCCATAAATAGTATCCGTGAATAGTACTACTATTCACGAATCGCGACGTTCAGATGTTATCCTCCATGGCAAATTGCTCATTTGTCACATGACCCACACTGGACCAATCAATTGTGCAGATTCTTTTCATGATGGATATAATTTTTGTTATATTTTCTTATTTTCATGTTTACATTCAAGGCATAGCTCTCATATGTAATGTATTTGTATATGATCATAAGTATATTTTTTCTTATCAACTATTTTGTCAATTTCATTTCAACTTTTCAACTCAAAATCACAGGCAAAACACATTAACCTTCCAAAAGTTAGCAATGTGAGCAATCAATCTTATATTTTCACTTCTTCACCCACTCCTTTAAATCTACATGTAGTTTAACCTGGCACGCAAGATTTCAAGTATGCCATTCTACTGACTTCAGTGATGCCATGCTTTAAAAATGTTGTTATGGCAGTTACGCTAACATGAAAATCATGTTCCCTACTTTTCCCACCAACAGACAGACCAGACCTATACCTGCCACCCCTACAGAAACACTACCCTTTTTGTGCATATCGTATAACAAGCCCAGATGTGACTTCAAAATTCCTCCGCCAAAAGAGTGTAATCAAAAGTATAATGTGATTGCAAATGATACTTCATGTAGGGGGTCTGCGCAATGGACGACTTTGCAGGGTTTTGGTCTGGGGGTTAAAGGGTTAAGGGGAGAATTTGCAAGGATAAATTTGATTTGTATGTGTGGAGCGATCGCCTTACAAATAAATCCAACATGTGAATATTCCAGAGCCTTCCAGTAACCAAATGAGAGGTTGGTAAGATACACTGTGCAGTCCATTGGTATCTACATGCCGCAGAGTGTACGTCTAGCAATGGTTCAAGCAAGACGGAGCTAGGGTTCATCAAAGGGTGATTTGGACCATATTCATGACTCTTTCCTGTTACAATCTAATGTATGTTCTTAACTCAATCAATCTCCTTTAATTTTAGCTCGAGTAAGCATGAGATCACTGATGTCTATACAGTGTGTTTCTTTAAAAGGAAACTAAACTTTTCTCATCAATTACTAGAAATATGATTATGTCTGGATTAGGTCTTATTATTCTTGTCAAAGTTCATTTCATCCTCTTTCACACGATACCAAAAATGTAATGACATTGTCATGCAAGAATGAATTTGAAAGGAGTTATTAAAGTGAGTGATGTCAAAAGTTATTTGCACACAGAAGTAATGCAAGGACAGTGTAATTCCATTAAGTACAACACAAAGAAACTAAACAAATGATAAAGACACATAGCAAAGAAAAGTAGTATTTCATGATGTTTCCTTATTCATCTTTCAACATGTATGCAACCTTGAATGAGATACGAGTCCAAAATTAGCTCAATGTCCTTTCAAATACTGCCTTGTCTGTCCCACCAAGTGTGTGCTCAAGAAACCAGAGTGAGATCCAATTCATTGTGTAGAATGCGGAAATCAATTTTTCAATTGATAGTTTAAAATCATTTTAGTTCAGTTATCCAAGGCTCTGTTATCACAAATGTGGAAGTATATGAAAGGGGATAAAATTCCCCTTTTTAATGATGTATTACAATAAATCAAGTTATGTTAATTGGACGAAATATAGCTGGAAAAATGTGTGTTTCCTTTTTTAAGAAACACACTGTATATCAGGAGCTGCCAAGAAACTAAGTGATATGTAATTCACATTACAGTGTTCTCCACATTAAAGTTTATTTAATTCATAAAAAGAAATCTATATAATGCATTCCAGGTCATTAACATTAAATGTCTATACTCTAATTACGATGTAGGCTTGTAGATTAATGAAACTCTTTTTACTGACAGCAATGAATATTACATTAAAATATAGGAATGGTTATAAACAAATACATTTACAGGATAATTACAACAAATCAGTCACAAACATTTACCCAAAGGGCGATTCCGTTCAATGTGTTCTGTACGACGTATGTCTTTTATCCATATATTTGATCTGGAACTGAAGAATTTTTGGATATAACCATTGAATAATAGTTCTCTCTGGTATCACTACCATTACTCATTGACATATCAAGACATTTTTCATTTGTGGATGAAATGAATGGAAAAATGTAATATGTTGTACAGGACACATTGCACGGAATCACCCCAAATCTCATTAAATTCTAAAGAAATTATGTCCTGAATGTCTGCGAGCCTATGACAATGACCACGCATCTCTGTTGGTAATATACTTGGTAACTGTATAATTTCACCGTAAGTGATTTTACAAAAATGTTTAAAATAGCATTGTATACCTTTGATTCATTTTGAATCCAATGGAGAAGGCTTTATTCTTATTTCACTTGCATATTCTTTACATTCAATTCTAAATTATCTTGAGCTCAATAATCAATGAGTTAATACTACATTATTATTCAGTGACCCTTTATCTAATGAGCTCAGGACAACCTGTCAATTAGAAGATTCTAAACTTGACTTATGACCCACTCAAAACTCCTTTAATTCCCTGCAGCAAAGTTGAAGACATTGAGAAGGAAATGAATAACCCTCTTTACTAGATCTTCCCAGTAACTACATGTAGGCCCTAAATATACATAGATGATAGGATTATATACTTGAGTACAGTTTTGTATCTCTCTATTTACAGATTACTGGATGAATATGCACTTGATCCTACGTGTAAGTATGTACACGTAGGATCAATATACCCTAATATAATGATATTAGGGTACTTCCGTATCTTGAGCACGCATACCCAATTTCCTGTGAAATCAGGAAATTACATCTTAGATCTCAATACATTTATGTACAATGTATCTAGAATTAAAAATGCGAATTCACTTGGACTGCTCAATAAACTGGTCCACATAAAAATCATTATGACATTATCCTTTCTGATGTGTCTAGAAAACTTTGACCCCGTTCTCACTCACTTTTGAAAGTGGTCTTAGTTAGACTGCTCCAGAGGAATGGGTCTTGAGGAACGGTTTGCTAGCGTTCACACTCCGAGCAGTTTTTCTTGCTCAAACCGCTCCACGATTCAAAGTGGCCTTGTTGCTATGGCAGCTCAGGTCAGCGGGTCAAATTTTTCGCGCGGAATACAAACTGATGTACCGTAGCGTGCCTGCCGGCTACCTGATCGATTGCTTTTGCCTTTTTTTTCCGCGCGGAACGTCACTGGCTCACTTCCAGTTGAAGTACGCTTTCGTTCACATTGCACGTTTAGAGCGGTCCATACCGCTCTTAATAAGACCCGTTCCTCAAGACCACCTCCCCGAGGTGGTCTTCTGGAGCGGTCCAGAAGACCACTTCCTGGACCACTTTGACCGTTCACACTCACCTAAGAACCGTTCCTGAGGAACGGGTCTTAGATAGACCGCTCCAAAAGTCCACTTTCAAAGTGAGTGAGAACGGGGTCTTTGTCTCTGACATCACTGCCAAAAGATGGCTCATAAAAATCAATTTCCCTGTGCCTGTATACAAGTACATAGTTGCCATACACCTTTCACTTATCATTACAAAATGTATATGCCTACTACTTTGTATATGACAAATTAATAATTGACATTCCATTTTAATAGTAAAATATTTCACTTTTAAAAGACACAATGCCTGTAACTAATCAATCTGTGACTGATAGCAAATTAACATGAAAAATGTAAAAAAGCTGATACTGTAGGACTTTGATTTGACTAATTGGAGTACTCCCTTGAATAGCAAGTGCCTATAAGGAGTATGTTTAAAATGACAGGGCTGCATGTACAAGAATATTATGCTAAATATATCTATTCACACTCTCCCTTCAAGTCTACAAATTTAGAACCTCCCCACTAAGCAGACATGAGATATTAATCAGTTGAATCCAGGATATTCCAAACCAAAGTCTGGCTGCAGTATCTTAAAGATGATGATTATCAGATCACTCTCTCAACCATACTCATTAAGAGTTTAGGCATTCATTAAGCAAATTTCCTGTATCAATTCTCCTCAAATGTTCATATTTTGTAGACAGGCAATTCAAATATGGCTCAGGACTTCAAGAATATTATAAGGCCCCTCTTACCTCTGACTTTAAGGTATATAACCTATGCAGATGTTTATGAAGATATTCAAACATGTGGTTCTGCCTTAAGATATTTTGTCTATCATCAGTTCGATGATACCTGATTTAAATAGGTACACTTTCAACAGAGTTAGTGTAGCTAATCACTTATATCTCCACTAAAGTTAGAACCTGGGATACAAATCTTCATACCTTAAATTTGAGGAAATATATACAAGCTAGCCTTGTGATCTAGGATATGCTGTTCATGTCCATTTTATTTCTGAAATTCCTTCAAAAACGTGTTACTATTCATCAACTTCCTTATAAAAATGTTTCAAGATATAGTGTTTTATGGTTTCAAGCAAAACGGGAAGTGGTTGAAGTGTATACATCAATCTTAAAATAGTTTGAAAGAAAACATGTAGGGAAGTTTTTTTGTTTTTTTTTAATCATTACTGTTTTAACAGTGTGTTGAAAGACAAATCTGCACTTTTTCTTTTCTATCATTTGCATAATTCTTTTGGCACACAAACACAAACAAAAATCTCCAGGCCCAGTATCATTCACAAATTGTATTTTTTGAGAAATACTGTGTTCATCTTCATGCTGTTCATTGAACTTTCTAATGATTTACAGTGTAGGCAACAAATCAAATAATACCAGTATTAAAGAACATGAAATAAAGATACACAGTGCCAAGCTCTGAGTTCAGTCTAATAACCACATCATCTCTAAAACTCAATATCTTATACAATGTGCCAGGTATAAATAGAAGAATAATAATCACGATAATAATCATAATATTCAATCTTCTGAATAATTTATACCATAAAACAGTGCTCACATGCCCTATGAAAATTACAGGAATTTAGCTTTAAGATCTATGCAGTGCATTTCAAGAAATAAATCTGTTCAGTACACTTGGGTGAAGAGGTATAACTGGGCATAAAGTGCCTTGCTCTTGAAGGGAAAATCAACTGAATGAACCATCCTGATAGCACTGTGTCCCTACAAAGCAATAATACTTCAAATACTTTTAGAAACAGGTTTCTGGTACATGTATATGTATTTCACTCATAACTTCATTGTCCCAAAATGACACCATATACTGAAGCAGGAATACTACTGGCACTTTGCTAAGAATTTCATCAGCATTTGTATGAAGTTGGACAAGTTTGTTGACTGTAATATCACACTTGAACCATGAACTCTACCGAACACCATCACCACTCTCAATCCTAACAGAAGCATATATACAATACTAGTCCATCACAAAAGAACTTTATTCCTGTCAGGAAAAATCAGCAAAAAGAGAGTAAAAAAAGAATTGGAAGTGGCTGAGGGCAATTCGCCCCTTAAACCTTCAACAACAAAAAAGCTACATAAAATGATGAGCACCCATGTAATTACTCTGATAGCTAGTCAGACATGTCATGTGAAATACACACATTCAATAAATGTCACCATCTTATTTATGATGGAGGGCAAACATTACTTTCTAAAAGCAGATATTTCACACTATAAAATATCCAAGAATTCAGTATTAATTTCACAAGTAATGAAGAGAGCCATATCACCAGACTATCACTGTCACTTTCAGTTGGGACAATTGCAATGTGAATAGAAAACATATCATCAAACTTCTTGTCCCCTCTGATAATATGCAGTGCTTTCTTGCTTGTTAATATGAGCAAGAAACACACAAAATAAAAACGAAACAAAATAGTACAATTCAATCTTGAGTAAGTATTATCCAGGGACTATGCATGCCTCTTACCATGGAGGGAATAAAACATGCATGCTCTGTCAATAGCAGCTTCCGGATCGACAAATATGCTCTGACATAGCTGGAATTTGATGTGGATGTGAATTCTGCAAACCAGTAGGCTAAAGGTTTTTGAACCCAGTCAAGAAAGTCATAATTGACAAATTATGCTTTTACTTATGAACTTTTTACAGATCTTGAAAACAATTTCATCTCTCCTAAGAGCAAACATAAGAAGAAAAAAAAATCAATAACTGCCTTGCCAGGAATTGTGTTTTTGTATCTATTTCCATATAGTTGAATAGCACGAAAGATCAATCTTTTATCGGAATGCACAGATGATAATAATGATGCATCACTGAACTTCATTTCTTCTCCACATAGGTAATAGCCCTCTCTCTCTCTCCTCCTCCTCCTCTCTTTGACTTCCTCTCCTCCCTTTCTTTTTTTTCCCTTCTTTCTCTCCCATCCCCTATCTCTCCCTCGCCTCTTTTCACCCCTCCCACTCTCTCTCTCTCTTTCTCCTTCTCCTCCCACACTCCATTATTCTCTTTGACTTCCTCTCCTCCCTTTCTTTTTTTCCCTTCTTTCTCTCCCATCCCCTATCTCTCCCTTGCCTCTTTTCACCCCTCCCCCTCTCTCTCTCTCTCTTTCTCCTTCTCCTCCCACACTCCATTATTCTCTTTGACTTCCTCTCCTCCCTTTCTTTTTTTCCCTTCTTTCTCTCCCATCCCCTATCTCTCCCTTGCCTCTTTTCACCCTCCCCCTCTCTCTCTCTCTCTTTCTCCTTCTCCTCCCACACTCCATTATTCTCTTTGACTTCCTCTCCTCCCACACTCCATTATTCTCTTTGACTTCCTCTCCTCCCACACTCCATTATTCTCTTTGACTTCCTCTCCTCCCTTTCTTTCTTTTCACCCTCTTTCTCTCCCATGCCCTATTTCTCCCTTGCCTCTTTTCATCCCTCCTCCCTCTCTCTTTATCATGTTATCTGTATATCTACATTACATCATCTCTCTCTCTCTCTCTCTCTCTCTCTCTATCATTCCCTCTTTTTCTCTGATACCCCACTCTCTTTCTGCCCCCCCCCCCCCTGCAAACACTCACAACACATGAGACTGTGTTGATAATTACATCTTGCATCACCATGAGTAGGAGCATGACAGAGATTGGCTCATCTTCAATGCACCACATCTTCACACCTCTATCTCTATCTCCTACACACTCTCTCCTACGGTACTAACAGCTGTAGCTTGGGGCTCTCTTGCAGGAGATATCCCTATACAATATAACTGTCAATGCCTCCACATACAATTTCATTTCAACAAATATATGTACACATACCTTATAGTCAGTTATGGGCCTACTACTGCTTGTATAAATCATACATGTCATATGATCATATGGAATGCTTAACCTAAGCCCATCTATGACATATATGTACATGCAAGCTTTTGCCACAGTAAAGTTGACAAATAGCATGATACCATAAGATTATCACAGATTTGAACTGAGGAAAATGAATATGTTTTCAAAAAAATTGGGTGTATTACAGGGCTCAATAATTGCATCTATTCCACCTATCTTAGCTAGAAAACATAATATACTCTTAATCTCTTAGCTGGAATAATGATTATTTGGGAATTGCAAAATAGCATCCTCAGAAGGTCAAAAGTGTGACACGGAACCCAAAATAGACATATGTGACAATCCTGCAAAATACATGATGTCTGGTCACCCTATAATAACCCTCCAGAAAAAAAAACAATCTGATAAACCATACAAAATATTCATGTGTCACAGTATTCAGGAAATATTATATATTCAATCATTAATGCTTAATATATTGAAAAGAACAGGAACTGTAAACAGATACCTAGATATTACATGTATAATAGGATAACAACCAATAGTGTCATGAATTTAGGATTTTGTACAGACTAAACATTCTCCGTAATAATTTCTTCGACAATTTCAATTTATTTCTGGCATTTTCTTTGTTTATTTTGCTGACATTGGAATTTTTCTACAAATTCTTTATTGACACCTCCTCTCATTTTAAAATTGAATGCTTGCTTTCATTATTAAAAATATGTTGGGGTGAACCCCCCCCCCCCCCCCCCCCGATATATTCTGGCTATGCCCCTGTCAATCAATGTCAACTGCTTGTATCAATATCATCACATCTCACTATCTCCTTCATACTGAATTCATAATAAGTCTACACTGACATGCAAATGTACCCTTGAAGTAATTTAGTTTTTTGGCTTTTACACCGATCCGGTCAGTCAACTGGACTGTGCTTGAATCAATAGTGAATAATAAACAGCTACACTTGGGGTAATTTGCTACAAGTAGAACACAACACTGTATTGATTTCTGGCCCATTTCCGGAGGGTTTTAAACCGTGGGTCCATTATGAAATCAGCTTTAGGGACTCTCAAGTGCGGATGATATTGGAAAGACAGCCACAGGTTGTGAACAATGAGGTCTATAGATTGTAACTGAGAACACATAACAATGACGGTTTAGTGAGGATTATAATACAATTCATTATAACACAGATGAATACATGTTACATATTGAAAGATTAATGCACCCACACTCTTCCAATTGAAAGAAAATAAGTAAATTTACCTAAATGTTATGGTATATACTTTCAATTTTGAATATTTATGACAGTAGGAGTAGCAATAGTAATTTTAATTGTTGTAGCAGTATTGCACTATGACCAATTGTAATATCAACAAGAGTAGGAGAAGCAATAGAAGAAGCAGTAGAAGTAGAAGTAGAAGTAGTTGTAGATATGTCCCACTAAAACATTAATGAATGGTCAGATTTTTTTTTTCTTCAAGTAGTATATTACTGCTCATTCCATTGCAAGTAAAATTGCTTGACCATATTCTTGTATTCAAATCCGTCTTAAGCTAAGCATGAAAGAATTGAAACATCAACAATGCAAGAACCTATGCTTGATGACAGCTTTGCTTAATAAACTGACCCACATCTAACCAGGTAGAAAAAATATCAGACCGTTTCCTTCCATGCTGGAGACAAAATTTAATTAAAAATGATTCATTGAAGCTTAAACTCATAAAGCTTAGTAGATGTGGGCTGACAAAATTTGTCAACTCTCCATCTCTATCTCTCTCTCTTTCTCTATCCCTCTCTCTTTCTCTCTCTCTCCCCCTCTCTCTCTCTCTAACATTTATTTATTAATTCATCTTATGTAATAACAATGTGCAGCTGTTTTCGAATACAAAAGGGACATTCCAAGTACTTGCTCAAACTATGTGGCTATGATTAGTGCTAATTGGGTAACATAATATTCAGATAAAATTGATCACATGTTACACCCTGTGTTCTATAACTCTCATAAAGACCTTTTCAAAGATTTGCAATCAACTCTTGGAGTTTATTGTAAATGGTCTCACTTAGTTAGGTATACATCAAATCAACAATCCACATTTAGGGATGGTTTGATAACTTGTATTATTTTTCACATTCTACATTCCCTTCCAGCTCTCAACAGACAGTTTCTGCATGGTTCTTCAGCTCAGCAATTAAGATATCAATGATACGTTCTTAGATAGATCTAGTAAGGTCTATTTTCCATTATTTCCTTGCTGTGATGGGTCGTCATGGGAAATGGTCTGGCCTGTTAAGTTCCAATCAAGAGGATGCAGATCCAATCCCAGCAAAGTGCTTACAAATGATACAAGGCACTTTCAATTTCTACTCTCTCGATCCTGATGTTTTTATATCCCCTGATTGCTAATAAAGGCAGTATATGCTTGTAGATAAGCAACCATGTCCTATCTGAGAGACTTGGTAATGGAAGATTAATGCCTTACCAAAGGGCATTAGGTTTTGAACCCTTGATCTCTTTGCTTAAACATTGAGCCATATAGCTTCTTTGTATGCTTTGAGCATATAGGGCAGTCTAGCTAAATCCATGGTAATGAAGAACCCTTGTCAACAATATACAATTCAAAGTGAACTATGATTACTTAAACCAATACTGAACTGGTATTGAAAGACTAGTTGAAAAAAAAAAAACTTACCGGAGGACAGCTTGAAAGGCTAAATCCTGAAAATTACTATCCATCTTCGATAGGTATGAAGTTGTTTTTGTTTCACTGTCCCATTAGAGGTCCATCCATGTAACATGATATACTTTCACTGAATGCAAAGTATCCAGGGATGCATAAAACCTGATACAAATTAGAACATTACTGCGAATGGCAAGCACAACATTGCTACATGCCAGTCAATTTAACCCGTATACGCATCTCTCACTGGCTTCCAAACTCAGGGTTAAGTTATTGATTCCCTTTTACCTTCCCCCGTTTTAGTTACCATGCAAATGTCAGAGGGGAGAGTATAAACTGGATTAGTTTACAATCAGTCTGAGCGCCAAACCTTCTGCTTGTGATAACATGAGACCATTATTCGATTTCATCCATATTCATGGCGTCGTTGGAGTAATCATGCAAGTATTTTCACGCATTAGTGTTCCACAGAGGGTATTTCTGACAGAATCTCACACGAGTGTAAATTAGATGCCTGTTTAAACATTAACCTTGCCACCAGTACAGATGCAACATCCAGAGTGAAATAATGGCAATGATTTCCTGATGCGATCCCGTTCTTGCATCCTAGAAGAAATCCTTGCAGCTTTCTCATCCGAAATGTCACAACTGACAAATTTTGTGCCCCGCTAAATGCCAACACTCTCAGGTCAGTAGAATTTTATGGCAGGCGAACTCTCAGCATCGTTTATTCCTCAGCAAGAAACTCATAGGACTCCTAATGCTAGGGAGGAATGCTTTGAATCATGTGAATGTATTGGGTTTGGGAGCATCGTCCATAGAAATCTATCCTAACGTTGTTGCCTCTCTGCTGGGAATTCACAAGATCCTTGTGTCTTTTTCAAAAAGATTGCACCACTGAATAAACTGCATCTCATAAATCTTTAAAAATGGTGAGACATTAAACTACTCAAGACTGACCATGCAAGCTGCTCTACGGTACAGACCCATCCAACTGCAGCACTGTCCTACTCAACATAATATCACCTAGGGAGAGGCATATCTTACTCCCTCCTCATTAAATTGCTGATCCTCCTATAAATGTCAGGGAAGAGAATCACAAACGAGGGGATGATACTACTGTCCCACGTCACACACACACTCCAAGATAAAACTACAACGCATAAGATTCCTGTTTACGTTCTGATAGTCGGTAAAGAACTATCAAAAGGGTCTAGCATTGCACACCGATGCCACGCATTAGCAAAATATATTGATGAAATTCTTGGCAGCGACACCACTATAAAGGTGGATGCACATAAGGTTAAGGGAGAGAAGGCTCGGGTGATTGTGACGGGATGTAAAATCAATAGGGAACTCATGCACAGCCATACCACCCCTTTGAATTCATCCCTTCTACACCCTGATGATATAATTACTCAAGTGTGACCGTACCCATTCAGCTAATTGAGACTAAATAATAGATTCTCATAATCAAACAATCGTCTCAATTTTTTCAGCACCGGCAGTCTGATATCCTCTTATGAATTTCTCACTTAAATCTGAATCAACATGAGCTCCCATTGATTCTAAAATGTCAATGTACTTTCCTTCCAGATGACTTCACATAATAATGTCACCCTTTGTCTAAGATGAAATCTACTTGTAATTGCATTCAGACAAAAAAAAAAATTCCTGTGAAGATTCACAGCATGTATGTTCTGCATGAGTGAACTTGTATGGATTTATGCATGCCTGTAGCATGATATCACTGTCTGTTACATTATAAATGCAATGCCTGCTTGAGAATGAATGGGAGAATAAAGATTCCATAGATGAGATGAATTTCTCTGAAATGAAATCCGTGGAATCCATGCCATATACCATTCATAAAATTATGCTATGAATAATGTCTCCTTCCTCTGCTACATGTCAGTAGTAGAATAATTCTGATTCATCATCATTTTAAATTGCATACTGGTATTCATAAAATACATGGTAAGTTCGGAAATTTATTCATCATCTACTCTTGTTTCGAGATACAATGTATACCTCATAAGACCCAAGCATGTTTAAAAAAAATTATAACATGTCTTAAAACATGAAAGTTGACTGTCCTATTTAATTTCAATATTTACATTATTTTGGCTCAGAAACCTGTACCTCTTGCCTTGTCTTGCCTTGTCAATTTTTCTATAGATATTTCATAATATGAACAAAGTCAATTTTTCTATAGATATTTCATAATATGAACAAAGTCAATTTTTCTATAGATATTTCATAATATGAACAAAGTCAATTTTTCTATAGATATTTCATAATATGAACAAAGTCAATTTTTCTATAGATATTTCATAATATGAACAAAGTCAATTTTTCTGCAGATATTTCATAATATGAACAAAGTCAAATTAAAAAGGTCTGTCAAAAGAGAAAATCCAATAAAATTCTATACATTCTGTAAGCTCAGATAAGATAATGAGGGTAAAAGACAAGCCCTTTCATTATTAACTATCAGCTGACATTAATGTATCCCTAATGAACAGAACTCAAGCTGTGACATGAAGATGATTTTGTTTCAGCTACTCGAAGACAATCAATGAGCAGTACCTTCTTAAAGATATTGTCACTAATTGGGGTGGGTAAATTAAATTGTCTTTGAATTTCTTGCACAATAAAGCATATTAAGAATACGAGTACATTTCAATTCACCTTACACAGATGTCATTAAGAGGGTGACATCGCTTTAAGACCTTCTTGTCCTCAAAAGCTATACAGTTGATGGCTTAACAATATCCAAGTGACCATTACGGACCACTTTCTTGAGAGTCAATGTCAGCAGGTCGTGGTTGTAAATGCCACAAATCAATCTTACAGGCCCATGATATTTAAACAAAAAATAGCTTGGGGGCACAGCACTGTCGTATTATGCATTATGAAATAGTTCACAGAATAATTCACGGTATGAGGCACTTTAAAGGAAACTTGACATATTGTTTTCTCACAGAGTAGTCGTAAGTCCCGTACTGATTCCTTTTAAGCCAAAATACATGTTCCGCAGAATTCAGACAAGAGTGATTAAAAAGGTAACCTAATGTCATATATGCCCTTTGATTAAAACACTTCATTCTCAATAACAAACTGCTTTCAATAAATCACGCTCTGTTTGAGAAAGAAAACTCTTGGGGAAACATGATGGAATGAATGAACAAGGTCTGGTTTAAGAGAACAAGGACGAGAAAACTGTGATGTATAGGTTCAAAAAGCTTTCAGCCTCAATGCTTTGCCTTCTTAAATACAGGTCAGTTCAGTTCAATTCTTTGGTTATGAGCTTGCATTATGCAATGCCAATCCTATGCAATGCCAATCCTATGCAATGCCGATCCTAAGCAATGCTGCCAAATTACATGGCATCAAAATAACACTGCCAACTTGGCACTGTGAGTTCTAAAAGAACATTGCCTTTTAAAAATATCTTCTTCTTTTGCTCTGAAATGAACAGATATGTCATCCAGGAATAAATAGGAATCTCCAACATACTGAAATTAACAATTAAAAGTACTATTAAAGATTTCAAATGGCAAGACAAAATTACTTTTAAAAGTGTTGGAGTCATCAAGGAAACAAAGAATTAAATATTTCTCATAAAATGCACAGATTTCATCTTTCTATAATATACATTCATTAGCAGAGAGGACATAGAAAATTGGTTTTTACTACAGAGGGCAAAATTCTCTCTAACCACACCTACATGTACACATATTTTACTCAAAAGTAACATAATTTTTCAACACTTGAAAAAACAACATTCAATCTATTTTGCAACACCAGGAAATGATTCAAAAAATTATGTTCGAACATCTATAGCTATAAAATAAAACCTAAATGCATAGATTAAATAAATGTCTCAATAAACTTCTACAGTAGATGTTGAGTCATTATTTTGTATAGCTACATTGATATTACATCATGACTCATTCTGGGGCTAAGTAATATGAACTATTTCTGATACTTGCAGTGAATGACATAATGGTACATGGTACATAGATTCAGAACAATCATGTTTTATAAATGCTATAATTTTCATGATTTTCACAAATCATTTTTTTTTTAAATTCCATTTCCAAGCAAAGACTTAGCTTGAAGAGGGAGAAACCATATCTTTTGTGCAGGACATGTCTTTCAATTTTCAAAGGGTAATCTGTAGACAGAAGGGAAGAGGGTCCGGGGGAGTCAAAGACTCTTGTTCAAAGTAATACTTTCTACAGTAGAAGTAAAACTATTTTCCTTGTCATTCTAACAGTTTTGATTCGATACTTATATCTTACTCCCTCTCTCTATTTCTCTCTGTCTTCCTCCTTTTTAAATATCTCTCCCTCTCTTTTCCCCTAACCATTTTTATCTCAATTTTGATTTTTATATTTCTGTATGTCTACCTTTTGCTTCCCTCTCTCAAAATATCTATAATTCCATGCAATTTATCTTTCTTTTCTACTTTTCTTCAATAGTTAATTCAAATCATTTTTATACTATTCACTAACCAAAACATCAGCTCAGAGACATTTCCAAAGATGGACATTCAAAGATATCATATACCCAGGAACAGTTTGACCTTGTGTTTTGGAAAACTGATTCCTTGTTGGTAGGTGCTTATAGCATGCACCTTTTGATGCAAAGCTTTAAGTTGACGTCTATCAGCATCAGCACACATCATAATGAATTATCATTGCTACACATCAACAACCCTAATCTAACTAGTGCTCCCATCTACCTTGTGTAAACAGGCTAATGCGTAACCAACAACTTATGCTCATAGCTAGCACATACAAAAAATGTCATGGAATTCCTAGAGAGATTTCAAATGTTGAACTATGAAAAGCTAAAACAAAATTCATGCAAATGTTGAAGAAATACCCAAACAGCTTTGCAAATCATACCAGAGTGAATTATTCTACACACTGTATTTCATTTTTGCTTGTATTCCATCTTTCCCACAAACACCATTTATTTTCTCTAAAAAAAAATTTTTTTTTTTAAATTCCATTCCATTCCGTCTTCATCTTATTTTATATTCAATCCAAATGGCAGTCCCCATCCAAACTGTTACATCACATGCTCTTGCTCTTCACATGATCAATGCCCCTTCTCATGTCATATCAAAAAAACTTTTCATTTCTATTTATTGATAATGCCTTACTTCAATTTCTTTAAAGAATTTAAATCAATGGTTTGTACTACTGACAGCAAGAGAAATATGAGTTTCAATAATAGTTTCTCAACACTTAGAAGCTCCATTATTTCCTTGTAAAAGTGAAATGCTTTATATATAGTTTCTGTTTCCTTTAAAGGAACTGTTAATATACCAAAGTCTACTGAATTACAAACAACTCTATGAAAAGCCTTAACTGGCATATTCTTTCAATAGGTTTCAAGTGCTTTGATGTGTATCTTTTTTCTTGTGTGTTAACAAACCTTATCAAATATTCATATTCATTTCATTTCGTATATCATTGTTGCTCCAAATCATATTTCTTTTTCCATCATATTTTAATCACAATATGAACCTATAAAGTACTTTCAAACTTCGGAGTTATAATTGAAATTCTAATTTGAAATGATCAATTGGTATACTGAGCATGTCTTCATATGATAAATCTCTAGTTAATGCAGCAGTATGAATCTAAAGCCTAAAGATCAGTGATGATAGATTTTGCTACTGGGAGAGAATATTAATTCACTTCTCAAATGTGAAAGAGAGAAATAAAGCTATACTGCAGATCATCAGCTAACCACTAAGATGCCCATCTACTGCAGGAGAATCTTGGGTTAATTTAGACAACTATTTTGGGGATGGATATTTATAACTTGACCTAGGATCCCATCCTGAAGTGTGTTTGCTTGTTTTTCTGGAACATGCCTTCTTTAGCATAAGCAACCCACTGCTAAATTTCTCTCATTTCATAAAGTAGAAATGTCTTGCAAAAAAAAATTCACAAGGTACTAAGTAGTTTCCATTAAAATATAAAGGAAATGTATCATAACTTGAATGAAAATCTGATGGAATCTTTTAAAAACTATATAATATTCTGGATTTTATTACTATTTTGTTAGTGTCAGTCCTATTCAAAAATTGAGTTGCATCCTGAAACACATCCCTTTTCTCACATTATGCTCTACATCATCTTTTGACTGGAAGCTTCCATTTCTCAAGAATGTCTGATTCTTTTAAAATTTCACATAATTTGCAGTATATCCTTACTTGAAATGGTACTTTGTTTCGCTTATCTTCTAACATCCATGCTTCATACCACATCTATATGTGGAAAAGATGGGCTGAATTTCTCAGAAGAAAAAAACATAGAATATTGATTTATTCTCACTGAATACTAATTGGCTAGGGTCTTGGCTAGCAATCTTACATCACTCTTGAGATGATCTATCGACCAGTCTAACTACCCATGACTCATGCCCATGGGACATACACAGCAGACTAGATCACATAGGACTACTTCCGCTCTAAATCCTACCTCTCTTCATTGGTTTAGAAGTACATTGTCAGATGGACAAAAGATGGTGCAAATACAATTGAAAGGAAAGACAAATAGGGATAGAAAGGGAATAAGAAAATCAAGAGATGATGAGGGAAAGGAAATTGAGAGATGAAGGGAGAAAGAACAAAAGAAATAAAAGAAGAGCAAAGGAAAATTTAAAGAAAGGAAAGTGAATGAACCACAAAACTCTTTCATGGAACTCCAAGACTGAAGGAAAAGAAAATCATTCAAAATGCAGGGAGCAGGATGCAATATGCGACAAATGCTTACATTGACTTAACAGTGAAAGATATAAAAAACAGAGGCAAGCAATAACAACAGAAAAAAGTAGAAAAACTTAGCAAAAATTGAAGCGGGATAAAAAATAGAATAAAAACAATTTTTAAGAGGTGAAGTGGCATACATTGTGTACACAGGTATTTGGCAGAAGAAAAAAAAATTGCTATAAAAAGGGAAAGAATTTGGTCAAGAGAGAGGTCAGAAATCAAATGAAAAAGGAAAAACAGAATTTTACAAATGGACAGAAAGCAAGTATTCGATTTTTAGAGAACAAGAACTGGGAAGGCAGGAAAAGAGTAGAGAATGAGGGACATTGTTTGTTGCCTTAGAAAAATACAGAAGGGAGAGCACTGAGAAAAAAGTGGTGGACAAACGGAGAGAGAGAGAGAGCGTGAGAGAGGTAGAAAGACGGTGAGGCGGCATTTAGTGAAGGGCTTTTGAAAAATGGAGCGTACGTGAGGTTTTCTTGGTTGTTATTGCTTTTTCTTAGGAAATGTCCATCATGTTCTGGTGAGTACTCCATAACTGTCAAGCAGTAAGTGGCTTGCATCTGTACTCCAACTGTCGTGACCGTCTAACAAATGTGGTTTCATATACTTCATCAAATCACCATCTCACTTTCAATACACACTTTGATTGATCATTCCATAAGCTCTTCTCTAGAAAGTGTGATTTACATGTTCATACTAAATGATTTGTGAACATGAAACAGATTTTATATCCTGATTTTCAGACTTCATAAGGCCTGGTAGCAGTGATAAAAATACATGGGAGCAAAGAGTGTAAAAAAATTAATACAAACATCAGTGCAACAAAATGTTGCATATACAACAGTTGATAAAAAAAGAGCCTGCTAAAAAAAGATATTTTAAACTGTTAAAAAATGTATGAAAATGGAAAAACATAAAAATTTATGTTTCAGTTAGGGTGTAATCTGACGGCCAATCACAATGAATTAGTCCTATTATATTGATAAAATGAAAATATTTCAGGAGCAAATATTTAGTTCATGTACTTTGAAAAGGTTTGATGGTTTATTTTACCTGACTGCTAAGAGAACATTGTGTATGCTTGTAAGTAAGCAACCAGGGGACCGATGGCTTTCAGTCCTCTCCGAGGGACTTGGTAATGAGGATTAATGCCTTACCAAAGGGCACTATAGCGCATCCACTTGGTTTCGAACGGGTCCTCCAGTTACAAGACCACTGCTCTACCACTGAGCCATCATGCCTCCACTATACAATCATAGTACTTTGGCATAGGCATCTATAGAGTTGGAAGAGCATGACAAGTATGAAAGAATACATTTCATCTCAGGTGTCAATGAGGAGGGGCCCATCTGAGAAGCCCCCTTCCATAATTTCTTTTTTAAACTAGAGAATCATATCTGAAGAACTTAGATGAAGATGTAGCCACACCTGTGCTGGCAATGACAATCTCATCACTTTGTGGATGGTTTGAAGTTCAAGGACTGAACGGAAGGATGCCTGTATAGAGGAAGTGATCTCTTAAAGGAACTCATCATGACAGATTCTTACTTTCTTCTTTCTTAAAGGCTCTCTTCATAAGGATTCTCGAAATCTTTTCATAAAACTGTATTTTAAAATAAGCTTTCCAGGGGTCATTCTGAATCACTGACCATGTAGAAGTAAGAGTTCAATGGTTGTTAAGACTTGCAAACAAGTAGTATTCATGACAATATTATGGGAAAAAAGACACTGAAAAGCACCTAAACTGTGGGAAAAGGTATCATACTGTGGTCTATCGAGAGAGGCCTAAATTCCTCATATTTCTTTGCTTTATTACCAAGCTTTTCCTTTTGGAACATAAAATTTTTGAGTAATTTTACACATATCTTATGAATTTTGTTGGATTCTGACAGCATTCTCACATTTGATCAGAACTCAAGATTTTAACCTTTAACATGGAATTCTTGGGGACAGTTAAAAGTAGAGAACCTTCATCTACCTAGCTGTCTGTTCCTAATATACCTTGAAGGACAGTCATATCAGGAGACAAAAAACTGAAAAAGACTACATCTCACAAGCTACACAACATTTACAACATATGTTTACATGCATGATACCTTGTGGAAAAAGAACTACAACAGTGAGATTCAAATACAGGATGTACAACCAATTAATATACAGGCCTTTCTTTCACAGGGGCAACAAAATGGATGGGATGAGCAAGATTAACCAGGAAATGTCTTGCATGAAAAGTGAGCATGTCAAAAGTAATAAAAGATTTCTTATTTTAACATTTGTCAAGTGAGACATAGGCAGATCAAACTTTTGACAAGTTTCAATTGCTGTTATTATCACCAATATCATCTGACATATTGAAATTAATGTGACAATTTCAAGAAGCCAAACAATAGCTAAATGTGATTAAGAAGTGACATTCTAACCCTAGGATATCATTAATTCATAGCATCCTAAATATGTATTACAACTGAAACAAATATTGCAATAAATTCAAATATGCAATTTAACTGAAATAATAAAGATGTCCTAATGATTTCAATTGACCAAATAATACTATTTTTACAATTTTTCTTCAGTATGTTTCAGTCTGAACTCCATCTTAATCACACTAAATGCCTATTGTTAAACACTTATGATGATTAATGAATGATGCAACCCATGGTAAGGCTGTAAATGAGTAAATGAGTCCACTCTCCCAGAATGAAGAAAGGACCATTAATGTTTACACATGTACTAGCTGAAGCAGCCCGTGGATGTGTTTATTATTAATCTCAGTACCGTACATTTGTCACAATAATCAAGTGAATAAAGAAAAAAGTCTGGTAATGCGTTATTGTTTTACCAAGAAGTATTTACAGCATGTGAGTATGTGTTATTCATCCAAATCTTGCATGAGTTCTGAAGAAAATACATTTTCATCTTGATGAATACTAAATGACGATTGTTTTACTTTATGAATGACTGAATAATGATATTTATTTATGTTACGTCGGCCCTGTGGCCTGTGGATGACACATGATCTCATTTACACCCGGGCGGGATTCTCGCACACAGAGCATGGATATAATTATGTTCGAATAGTATATCCATGAATAGAGCTAGAGTGAGCGATTTGATCTTGCCATGTTTCTGTGGTTTAATACTCAGAGAAATTAAGGCCATAAAAACATAACATGCATAATTAGCGGTATGTCCCTTGTAAAGGATGCAAAAATTAGGAAAAAAAAAGAATTTATTGTCATTTTCTTTTCAGGGAGATTATGGGATTATTATTATCTTGGGAGAGACCGACAGATTGACCTTTCCCTACCATATCCCTACCATACCCCCCCCCCCACCCCATCGGCCTCCCGTCACCCCCAGCGCGAGGGTTAATATCCTATATGTATTCATATCATAGTGGAAATATTTTCGAAGGAAATTTTGGTGGGGGGGGGGGGCTTCTTCTTTACACTGTGGCAACCGATATTCCTAAGTGAAATAAAGAGTCCTAAAATATGAAGTGGCCGAAATCCCCCTCCCCCCCCCACCTTTTTTTTACATCTAACAGTTACATGTTTCTCCCGGCTTCACCCTGTCTCATTGAACATCAACCCCCACAAAAAAAAACAACAAACAAACAAACAAAACAATTGTATCACAGAAAAAATTAAGTTCAACTAAGAAACAGCCCCCCGCCCCCCCCCCAAAAAAAAACCCCCAAAAAACACACCAACAAACAAACAAAAAAAACCTGTTGAAAGTTCAATTTATAAAGTAATGGAATGCTTACAAAAATCAAACTTCCAAAGGAGCCGAATTTTCACAAATAAAAGGCAGAAAAGTTTACGGGCACCTTAATCGATCGCGACGACCCCCCCCCCCCCCCCCCCCCCCCCGGATGTTTCATTGAGATCTGTACATCATCATCCGCGTAAATCACTTGCTGAATTAAAAAGCAGATTGCAGTAGGAGCAGATTTGATACTCTAAACAGGAAAACTCGTCTATCTCTGATTTTTATACCATTATTAACGGCGATTTTATATCTTGCTTAAGGTATTTTACATCCTATTTGAGGATTACATCATTATCATAGACCTCTTTTTAGCCAAAAAGGAACCGTAAAAGAAATTTAACCTACTTTGGAACACATTACTGAACTATGATTCCCCCCCCCCCCCCACCTTCCGCGGATCTATCATCTCTGAATTTGCTACCCTTTTTCTTGATTTTGTCTTCTTTTTTTGATACCCTAAACGCGTAACCTGGGTTATGCGCTTATTGTTGAAAAGGTACCCTTTTATCCGTTTTCATGTACGTGGATGATATACCGGCTTCAATGAGACATGCCCCGACTCACCCAACACCCCATCCCCCCCCCTCCCCCGGCGACCGCCGTGAAACCATAGAGTTACACACGCACTAAACTGTTATGTAACCATGAAGCTACAAATAGTGCATGCAGCAGTATATGTGCACGTGCACTGTGCGATCGAATAACACCTGTGTTGTTGCGCCGTATACACTGTTCAAGCCATACACATGCGGATATACGTCACATTGTTCTTTGGCAATACACCAATGAAGTTTCTCCCCTTCACAGGTAATTGGTATGGGTTGGGGGCATAACAGAAGGTTCTTTTCCATGCTACGACAGTGAGCTGTTCCATCGGCAGAAATATTACTCCCTCCGGAAATTCAATGTTTAGAAATGAATTTATGAAATATGGACGGCACTTCAGCACTTAAAAAGTGCCTCCCAACCATCTGGGGACTATTCCCCGCCCGTGGGTACCAAAAGGTGGGGACCTAAAGAGCCAGGGGAGGCGCCTTTTCGAACAAAAAAAAATACCCCAAATCCTTAGTGTATTATATATAAAGATGCTGTGTATCAGCCATTTCTTTCCAGACTAGAAATGCTAGTCTTTACCTTTAATCGATTCTAGCAAGCTCTCCATCATCACATTAACGACCCCTCCCTAATCTCATCTTTCATCTCCTATCACCCCTATTGACCATGGGGGGGGGGGGCATCCATGCCTCTCACTCATCACCTTCTGTTTGGTAACTATGGGGCTGTCCCCCTTCCCTTATCATAATATGCCTGCATCCAAACTACAAGTCTTTATCTTCTAGACACTTGTACTCTGGAAAATAGCCTGCTGTGCATTTCCTTCCTCATCTAAACAAAGGAAAAGTTTTGAAAGATTGAAAGCTGCAGAGTATCCTTGTACACAGATCACAACTGAGGAGTGTTGCTCATGGTTGATTCTGATCTCTAAGCATCTGCTGGCCTTATACAAGGAGCACCTATGAAAAACCAAGGAGCTTGCCTAGTACCTCCTTGGAAAAACTGTCTGCTTTATAGAAAGGGCTTTAAAAATAAAGTTGAGTTCTGGTCATGCAATTACATTGTAAAAGAAACTGTCTCAAAGCAACTGGGAAAGATTGATCATGTCTACATAAGAACTGGTGGATCATGTGAGGTTTTGGAATCATCAGAATGATAGAAAATTGACTCAATCTCACTGCAAAGCACATATGCACTGCAAACAGAATGGACTGTACACACATGTGACATGAATGTTTGGCCTGAACACTTCACCTATTTCGAATCATATTTCGAATCATATTTCGAATCTGAGGGCATTTGAAGAGAAATCCTTGTCAGGGGTATATTTCTACTATGATATTCTTTCAAACTGACCTAAATAAACTGAGAAAGCTCACAAATTATTTTTTATCTTTCCCAGAACTTATCCTCTCTTTAACTTTATGTTGAGAAATACAGGTTAATACCCTTCTTGCTTTCACCGGATGGAATATTCTTTCTCTAACATCCTCTTCAGCAAACTTGCCAATACTGTAACCAGAGCTTTTTCAGAGTGTTTCTAATGTTAGATCATTCAACCTCCCATAGAGGAACACTGTTAACAAATTTAACAGGAACATGTGGCCCTGAGTAGTATTACTTCTAGAAACAAAATTCTAGAACGTCAAATTATTGAACTTAATTTTCTAGAAGTTAGCTCTAATGTGGACATAGCTATTGTCTCACCTATCATCACTTAATACAGCCCTGTAATAACAAGTCCTCTAGACCATATCTGTCTCACTCAGCAGGGTTAAGTGTATTGTACTGCAGGTATCTACTGGGGCAGACTTCTTAGATTACCTACCAAGAGTCTAATTACTCTCCTCATCTTCCATGATAATGAAAGATGCATAATGCACCTGTACATTATATTTCCTCATGCTGAACTGAAATTTTAGGAAGAAATAATTCCACACAATCCTCATGAGTGTAACATCCTAAAAGTAAATGAGTGTATTGATAAGTAATCAGTGTTTCGTTTGATTCACACTCATACAAAGTACACTGAATAATATTTAAGGTCCAGAATCATGACTGCTTTTGAGATATCAATGGAATTGTCTGCAGAAAGCTAAAAAGGTGTTACCTAATAGCATAACATTCTGCTAACACCATTCTGGCTCTCAGAGAACAGCATTATCACTATTTGATAACAGATGTCATGATTTGACATCAAGTTACTCATGAAGATATGGTGATCCTCAATTTGACACTGTGTTTGAATCAGAATTTTAATACATTCTGTTACTTAAAAGAACTTTTTTGTTTACACCAAGCTATGTAACACTCAAGGAAAAGTCACTGAACTTAGCATATTTGATCCACCATTTTGCAACTCTAGCATCCAGGATATCAAACTAACTTGGCTCATCTCCTGGATAAAGTGCAATAGGATATTTTGTGAGTATGAAATTCTAAAGTACAGTTCCTCTTGACAGGTTAGCAGGATGTACATGTAAAGTATGAAAGTAGAAATCCTTGAACACTGAAGTACAGATATGAACACAACCAAACATGTTACATGTCCTACAGATACAATCAAGGGTATGGTATCAAGAGTAAATATTATTATAACTTATACTTATTTGAGACAGAAAGTATAAATATTTTCAAAGATAAAAATATACTTAAAATATAAAATATATTTCATGTCAATATTCATCATACTATTATTTTTGTAAAGTGCAGAATTATTTTAAAGAAAGATGAACATAACAAGTGTCCAAAAAAAAATGACAGAACAGCATACTTATCCTGTATAAATTTGCTTGAATAATAAGTGAATAATCAAATAAACAAATACATAAAATACATTTGTAGGGCTCTGTGAAGATATTTGTCACCTGTTGGTTCATTATTCTGCATGTACATTCAGTGTATCGTGTCAGTTAGGCCAACATAATGCACCATTTATAAGTATAGACATTAATTTCTTTAGAATGCATGTGGAAAAAATTACACTTACCTAATGATTGTCAAGGAAGAGCCAAACAGTACAGAGAGCATGTACAAAATAAAAAAGATAAAAAAAGTAATGAATTAGCAGTGCAACATATAGTTTTCCAGAAATATTAATTCAATACAATTATCATCTAAAGAGGGCTAGAAGGGCATTAACTCATGTTGAGAGGCAGAAGGTTATTAACTCATATACTTTAATACAGAGTTAAGGCCCTTCTGGCTCTCAGCAGACGATTTAAATACTTCATAGTCAAATATACATGTACAAACAGGGGAATGCATGAGAAAAAGAGAGATAGTAATTGCATGGATAAACTATCTTCTGCTTATTTACATTACAAATACTAAGGTTTACCATTACTGAAATATGGTTGTATCAATTTAAAAAATTGAAAATAAGATTTTAATGCAACAAAAATGGAGACATGAACAATTTTCTACAACTTTTTTTCAAGAGAGATGACTATACATTTAGTCTTGAAAGATGATTGTGTGAAATATCTCTCTTTCTTTTATAACTAAATAAAATGGTTCAGTCATCATGTGTATGAACTCTATACACTTTCTTTCATTCAAAAGTAACATCTGTCAAGTAACAAGGCCATTCTTTTAAAATATTTTCAGGGATTAAACCACTTACTGTAAAACCAGAAATTTTGGCGTGCACGAAACTTTCACAAATTTTGCGAGTGGTCAAGATTCATGAAAGTTTCATGTCGCGAGAAAATCATATCATAATTGAAACAACATAAAATTATTGTAATTCACAAAAGTTTCATGCTGCAAAATTGGCTATCATTAACAATTCACGAAACTTTCTAGTTTTACAGTATTACGTTTTATTTCTCCAAATTGCATTGTACATGTTGTGACCACTTGATCTACTGCAGATGTTAAACTGGTGTACTGCTCTCACTGATAATCAGCTACTCATACCCTCATCATCTATCACTGATCAATGAGATGCTTGCATGCAGGTCAGTAAAATATATGCTGCCCTCTTGTGATTTCTACCATTTTCTTTTTGCTAAGCAATCTTCCAGCTAGACAGATGGATAATACAGGTAGCATCCTAAGGTAATTTAATAGTTACACCAGCTCAAATTCAGGTGAGTGCAGAGTATGGAAGGATGTGTCAGTATCAGAAATATGTATTGTAGATCTCTGTTGTTTTTGGGGTTTTTTTCATAACAGTACTTCATAAATAGACACAATTCTCAAAATATATTGAAAAACTTCTGAGACAAAAATATAATTCATAAAGGTGTAGATGTTCCGCAAATTAAAAAAAAAAAAATTATGTCTTACTAGAGAATTGGTGTTCCAAGAGGAAAACCTCTGATTATTTCCATTTAGCATTAGGTCTTGGGTTCAGATGTAGACAGAGACATCAGTTATCCAAGAAATATCTTGCTAAATCAGTGGCAGGTTGGGTCATATTTGCAAGGAATGTGTTGTGTTCAAATAGTCATTGATAAATCCCTTGAGCAACATCTTCTAACAAGTGAATCAATTCTGACTAATTCAATCCCCCCCCCCTCTCTCTCTCTCTCTCTCTCTCTCTCTTACTCTCTCTTTTCTCTCTCTCTTTCTCTTTCATCTTTTCCCCTATAACTTTCTTTCTATAATTCTCTCTTGATGATAATACAGAGTAAAAACACACATAAACTACATACTCATCTCCAGGCACTAAATGATAACTAACAACAAGAAGAAGGTTCCAAAAAATGAATTCCTTTGCAGCTAACCTGAAACCTAAAAAAGTGCTCAAGTTTTTCCCTCCTTGGAGAGGTGTTCCAATTGAATTTGAATGCAGTCAAGTTCTCTTTGCGATCTTATTAGGTGTTGATTTGGGTAGTAAATCACAATGAAACATGGCTATCATCCATCATCCACTCTGTAACATATCCTTCAGCCATACATGCAGTCATCATCTTCAAAAACATCTCGAGTTACATACAGCGGAGGGAAAAACTGGTCATCTTGCGCCTCCCTGTCTGTGCAGATTAGCCATTGGGTGTCATGGGATTGCTGCCTTAAAGGGAAGACTCTGCTCGGGAAAGGCTGAAGATGTGCTTTCATAGGGTAGAATATTTCACTATAAAGCTATCTTAATATGGATAAACCAGGAAATGTAATGTAATGATATGTAATACCAATAAATGCCTTAGAACAGACAGGATATATTTGCTTTTGTGTTTTTCAAGTGTATGTTAGTGCCACACTCAGAGTGTAAAAATAAAAAGAGGTCCAGATTTATGAACTTATATTTAATAGATGGATGATCAAAAACAAATGCAGTAAATCTATATTCCTGAAATGTCAACGTTGATATAACATTGTATCGTAAACACAAATTAAAAAGTTTTAATGTACATGTAAGTATAACATTTCTTTAATTATATAATCTTTATATAGATTCTGCCAAACAAAAACTAGCATAAGTGCACTATCTTCGTCAGTTTGCAATAATACAATCTTTAACTCAAATTTTATTTATGAATTATGCCTTTAAGTAAGTCAGTGTTCCAGAACACTGGACTGAGCTAGCTTGGCTATGGAGGGCCAAGGAGGGTAGCCGTGGAGGGTAGCCGTAAGGGATATCTTCTTGGTTTTAAGTGAAAATGATCCAAGCATACTCTCTCATCAATTTGATGCTTCTCAGTTGTTAATTTTAAAGAGGTTCATCTTCATAGATCAAACTGCAAATAAGAAAGGGTCCATCTGGGACTGCTCTGAGTGCATTAGTTTAAGATTAGCTCACAACATAACCTTGGAATTGATTTTAAACTACTGTAAACGTGGTATATTTCGCGGTGTGGAAATTTTCACGCATTTTGCGCGGCACAGAAGTCGCGCGAAAATAAAAACATGCAAATTGTTTTGTATGTATTATTTTGCCCATGAGCCTAGTGTGTTGGCAAAATTAAAAACGTGAAATTCACCTTACTCGGCCGAGCGCAAAAAATTAATCACGTGAAAATTTCCACTTTTACAGTAGTCTGGAATGGTCAAATACGATAATTCATTTTTATTGGAAGAACTACATGTAGAAAAGATTTATCTTCTAAATCAAGGAATGCAAACATGTGAATCCTTGTAATTAAATATATAAGCAGATCTTTAGATATCTAAAATGAATAAAGTAACATATAAGTTTACCACTAAAAGAGCTGTAATGCAAGTCTCAATGTGGATATCATGTTAGCCGATGTGCATTTCATGAAGTCCTAGTTTTGTATACACTGGAGGCGCAAATGAATACTAACATGTATGCTTAAAACAATTTTCACTTTTGCAGGATTGTTTGTTAAAAAAAGGTTTGCAGTGAAATTGGCAGCAATACAATACATATCGTTTGACCCCTGCCCAATAGTTATATGTGGACAAAGCAGAAATTGAAATGTAACTACACTATTTGGTTTACTTATGAATATCTCCCTCCCCTCATTAATACGATTTGATTGCAGTCTTTATGATATATGTGTACAATGGAAGAACCCTGTTTTTATACACTCATCTTATCTTACTGTATGCGGTGTCATTCAAAGCACAGATTACTAGTTGATCAACAAGGCTGTGAATACAGATAGTCATCTATAGAAGATGTAGACATGGTCATCTTATGCAAATGTGTATATAGCCCCATCCATAAACAATGGTGTGTGTGGTTTCTCCATGTGAAAATTCTGTCACACATGTATGTGTTTACACAAGTATTTATGCATCCTTCATATTGTCTGCTGAAAGCTAGAAGTTGTTGAAGTGTACCAAACACCTGAAAAAATAATTTGTGTACAGCTAGAATGTATAAAATCAACCTCAAAAAACTTTTACCTGGCATTCTATGGGTCAACAGTTAAGGAGTATGATGAAAGTAGAAAATAAAAGATAGCACAAAAATGCTCCTGCAGAACCCAACTTGGACTTGGGTTTGCAAGCATGTATGGGTGCGTTGACTAGTCTTCTCACAAGTCTCTTTTAAAGCTCATGTACAGTATTGGTAGCAAAAAGGAAATTGGAAAGAAACATGTTAAATATAGTCTCATGTTGTTCTCCTTGTATCAAAAGATGTCTGTAAGAGATCATTTGGTATTCCATATATGATTTCTCATGAATTTCAGTGTAATATATCTGTAAGGAATGCTTGATGACTGCCATTATGCTAGGACCCTTCCACCGCGACGGCTCACCGCACAGCAATCTTGGGGCTTCGCACAGAGACAGCATGTGTGCACTGTGTGTAGCTACTCATCATTGGTTTTACACGTGTGTGTACAGTGTATAGCACATGCTGCATTTGTTGGGATTTTACGTGCCTGTCCCGGCACATAAATTACTTTTTGCCTCTTATTTGTTTAATATGAAACTTTAGGAGGCGAAATCTTCACAGTGTCTTAGTATTGCTAGTATCTTGCTATTTATAAACAAAAATTGAAGAAATCTGACGAACAGTTTTTGAGGGCTTACCAAAACTTTACATGACCTTTAAGCTTATTGCATGTAATTTAAACTTCTATCTCTTTATAGAAGGAATATTTGAAGCCTATATTTTGAATACAGTTTAGTGACATGGAACCCCCAACATACAAAGCAAAATATTTTGGGGGTGATTGGTACCCTTTAATTCATATCCATAAACGCACAGGTAGAGTCAGACCCATCAAAAATTCTACTTTCAAATTAATTTCAGTTCCATGCATAAAAAAGCAACAAAGAACATAAGAAAAGATATATACATACCAAAGGAACATTGAAACACATAAAGATTAAAATAAAATGTCCGGCCATTCTGGCTTTTAGCAGAAATTGCACTGACTTTTAATAATCTTAATCAAGGTATTCATTTACCTCATGCATAGCCAAGCATATGATTATGTAACTTTTCATGGGGTGAATAATATACCAAATACAGTTTGTTTATAATATTCATTTTGTTCAGCTAATTAGTGTACATAGCGCATACATGTAAGCATACTATTCTTTAGAGTGTACCAATCACCTAAAAATATAATTTGTGTATGGCTAGATCATTGTATAAAACCAACCTCAAAACACTTTACCTGGCCTTGTAAGGGTTAATGGTTGAGGAGTATGAAGCAAATTAAGGAAAACATACAACCCCTCTCGCCGAACCCAACTCGGAGTTGGGTTCCGCGCAGGCTCTTATTCTGTCCAAGCGTGTCCGGGTGCGCTGACTAGTCTCCTCACAAGTCGCTGCAATGTTAATTGGGAGTGTATTTCAACTTGCAGTATCTCTTATATAGAATCAACATTTGAAGTTCATATTTTTAATATAGTATATCGACATAGAACCCCTAACATACAGAGCAAAATATTTTTGGGTGATTGCTACACTTTAAGCATAGCCAGTACAATGGTTCAGGCAACAAGTGATTTACATTGTGTAAATTGAAAATGAAATTGCTCATATCTCAAAAAATTTTCTTTAAACTCAATTAAAGTGTGATGACATGTTTATTCATAAGTCCCAAAAAAGAAAATGCCTAGACTGAGGTATAAAATCTTATATATTCATAAGGGCATGTTCTATCTTTAATCTATAAGCCTTATCCTCTCACAATACTTGATCATTATGCATGCAGAAAATTGCAGCATCTAACAGTGTGAAGTGGAACAGAGCCTGAAGGTTCACCATTTGTTCAATAAACAGTGCGTAGTAGTGCATTCAAAGCATGTCTTACACTCACACTAGGGGAAAGTAGCTTTAGGTTGGGTGGATCAAATGAGCTATGCAGAGTCAACATTTCATTAACACATCAATCATTATGTGGCAGCTTTTCTCATACTCCACTCTGTACTGTGGTCACATACTCTCTACATGTATGAAGAAATACATAGATGTGATGGAGCAGTATACATTCATTCTTCACTCTGCATGTCTCCTGTCAGTATTATCATCATTTTTACAATGAATGCAGTACGTACATGTATAATGAGATTTTATGACAGTGAAAAACAATGCCATACAATCTGCATACATGTAGGTCTGTGTGTACTGTGTAGAATATGGCAGCAAACATTATTTAAAACAATTGTTTATGACCAGTTACAATGCCCAAGTGCATTACTCTAACTGAACTTGCTAAAACGAAAATAGCTTCTTAAAAGCAATGCATTATAAATAAACCCAGAAGATATTTGTTCATAAATTTTGGGTACATATCATAGTAATGGTAATTGTGATGGTTTATTCAAAAATTTATTTGCAGCCAGATAGCTGAATTGCAGAATTTGTACAGCATATAGAAATATCATTACAAATCATTCTTATAATCTTTGATATTCTGCAGGGGAAAAAAATGAAGAAATTAACAAACCATCAACAGAGAGAGAAAAATATCAGGGTAAATCATATGCTTCTTATACTTAAAAAACACAAATAATGTATATTTCTGGAAACTTTGTCATAAATAGCTCTACATTTACACATACATTTATTGTATCATAGTGTATTGGACAGGAAGCAAATATGAAAAAACAAACCTTAGTGTCTATGGGTGGGTCTTACATTATCCACCATCCCAAGCCAACCATGGGACCGCCCGAGGGGGGCAAAATGCTGACATGATTGTCATTGATTTATGATGGTGAAAGATTAATGCATGGTTCTGGACAGTGGAGAAGCTTCTTCTACTGGAATTAATATCTCCTAATGTAATTTATTGGTGCTGACTCATCAAAAAGATCATCAATTATTCAACCCTTTGCATTCATGCATATATTCACAGTGAAGGAATTTATCCCAACTGGGATGTGAGTTACTCCTCAAATAGTAAGACATTTTTGTTTATTTTGTTTTTTGGTGACTTTGAAGAGAAGCATTGGTCTTTTTTGATAAATTACTATTTAAATCAAGGAAGAAGAACTGGTATTTAGTTTTTTAGGGTACATGTAGTTCTCTCAATGAAAAGCTTTCATGGAATTTATTCTTACATATGAGAAAATAAAGGACTAAATATGGGAAAATTGAATCACATAAAACTCTTCCTTACAATTCGCAGTACAAATTTTGATTTTATACATGCATGTACATGTACTACCTTAGATTCTTTTTCTTTTTCTTTCCTTCCCTTCTTTGCTATGAGCTTGATACAAAATTTGATCTTTAATTACTAAAGTAATTGTATTCATTCCGTCAAGACTAACTCAGAGTACATCTTTGTAATTGTAAAAATCCTCTGATACTTTCTTGGTGTCAAATCATTAAACTATTTTTTCTGACATCTATTTCTTTCCATTTTTGTCTTACTATCATCCTCTTAATGTGTGTAAATCTCATACCCTTTCCAAGTCCCCTAACTGTTTCTCTTACTTTTTAAAAATATTTTCTTAAGATTTACCTAACTGTGATACTGAATGATTTTGTTCTTAAAATATCCTTTTATATTTTTAACATTTCATTCCATTTACTATTATTACTAAACATTTTGTATCTTTCAAACTCAAGTAACAGGTTGTAAAAACAAATCCCCTCTAAATACAATATTCACTCAAATTGAATTTTCCATGTCATTGTGAGGCACACAAAACCTTCATGTACCATATTTGCAGGTTTCAACATGAAATTACACTAATAAATGCCATCCCTGGCCTTAGGACATTGACCAAGTTGGTTTGACGCATGGAATAATCCGGCCAGTAGAATAAAAATTATGGTCATATATTTACGTGTACGTTGCCTGAGTATTCAAACCCATTTCAAGCAACAACTACTTGTATACAAGCAGAGTTTAAAAATACATGTACATGTACATGTAAATGTTTACAATAAATAAGTTTGTCTTCAGATATTGCCATTTTGTTCACAAAAACAAATAGCTAGAAAGCATGCTATTGATACAATGTATCACACAATGTAAAATTATTCATCAAAATTAATTCACAGATGAAATAATTTCTTATCACAATTTTAAAGAAAAAATGAACAAAGGGATAGATGCCCATCGTTTTACATTGTAATACAACAATGAACAACGTTCACCAGCTGCAAGTTCCAAACGAGACACTTTTCCTTCAAATTTCAGCTGTATTTGATTTTATGTCATTTCATGTGTCTGCCACCTTTTGGTAAGATATTAAAAAAAAGTCTGACTGCATGAGACTAGAGTTTCACCTGTAAACATGAAAACATCCATTTTAGGATTCCATTAATGTGATTTAGGAGTGAAGAAAGTGTGTCCACTACATGTAACCTGATTGTACACACATCACCAACTGGGTTTCAGGCATTTCCAAATGGACGAACAGTCTAGAAAAAAGTTTTTATCACAGCAATAAGAATTCATTCTGCAGGTGAGTATGCTGTGATCAGAACGCCAATGCATGTTATGTGCATCATGCAGGAATCTCATCCCTTGTGCATCAGCTCCTAGTTTGTAGTTTTCATTCTAAAAACAACATTTACATGATAATAAAGTGTATATCACTAGATATTAATTACTCTGATGAGCTGATTAGAATTCATCTATACATTTATCATTTAATTTAAGCCTACTTGTTTTTCAAAATAGTTTGACCAATTTCTCAAAATATTTTCTAATTCAGAGATATGCACCACAGTATATTTAGCCTGGTTAAGCTAATATGCTCATTTTATTTTTAAGACAACAAAAAATGTTTACTAAAAGGATCCTGCACTTAAGGTTCATTTTTATATAAACTATCATAATTCTATTCACAGATAAAAATGAATTTTCTCCTTCTGTTTAAAGTTCAAGTTTTAAGTTATCATCTTTCTGTCAAGTACACAAATCATCTTGGATAATTCATTTTTTGTTGGTTCGCTTGTCAGTTTGAGAGGAGAAAATTATTTCTTTTAAGTGCTGGAGCATTTATATAATACTCTGTATAATTCAAATTAAAAAATAAAATATACATATGCCTTGAAACTGAAAGGCAAACACTGCTCTTTTACAACAGTCATTCCAATACTAATGGAAATAGCAATACATGTATGTTTTTGCATATATATTTAGAATGTTTGCATTTTGTTTTCTACATATACTGTGTTATAAGTAAAATCCCTCATACATTACCATCTTCTGACAACTAAAAAACAAGAATACATGAAATGTCACCCTACAATGGCGGTACAGCTGCCTAAATTGTACAAATCAATCATATTGATTACCCAGCATTTTGCGAAGATTTCTGTATTTATTGCACACTAGAAAAACAGAGCTACTTCATAATTTGACAATTTCTTAAAATTCCTGCTAGATGTACAGATGAATGAATCAGAATCTAATTCAATTCAAGCTACTCGAGTTGACCACAAGAAAGCAGTCACTTGGTAGTAAAAATTTAAGGCAGCTTGAATTTTTCAATGTCAGGGCAAACGTTTGTAAATACAGGTTCTACACATATATTCACCGGCAAAGGGTATAGTGGTCACTAGTAAATAGAATAGGGTGAAAAATTGTATTAACGTTTACCAGCAATTTTATTGAACCACAAATACAGGACAAGATGAAAATACAAGTAGGATTATAAAGAGAGAGGAGGGAGGGGGAAGGGAGAGGAGGGGGAAGGGAGAGGAGGGGGAGGGAGAGAGAGAAAGAGAGAGCAAGAAGGAAGAAAAAAGAGGGATACTGAGAGGAGAGATGCAGAGAGAGAGAGAGAGAGGGGTAGAAATAGTGGCAGAGAGAGAAGTAGAGAGAGGCACAGAGAGAGGCACAGAGAGAGAGGCAGAGAGAGAGAGGCACAGAGAGAGAGGCACAGAGAGAGAGGCACAGAGAGAGAAGGTGAGAGTAAGGGGAGCTTAGGAAAGCAGAAAATTGAGTTAATATTTTCTGGCAGGGTGCAACACTGCATAAATTCTCTTAAAAATCCACCAAAGGAGAACAAAAGTAAAGAGCCATCATATGGAGGAAAAGTCTGAATGAATAGCACAAGATGGAGGGAGTGAGTAGGATGATTCCTTTCAGAAGGAATGAACAAGCTTCAACTAACAAGTATGAGTAATGAATATCAAGGATGAGCTGTCTTTCAAGCATGATTATCACAGTATATTGCAACATGTGTAAGGATGATTTTCGCTTTGTGTTGGACAAAATGTCCTGTGAAATATATCAAAATATCCTTTATACCATAAAATTGATAGACTTGCATAGAATCCCTTGTTAGTGTCTGCCATTTTAATTCCCCCCCCCCCCCCAGATACGATTCTATATATTGCATTACTGAGACCCGCTGTTTGCATAAAAATGTTGTACGATACACGTTATTTCTGACATATCTCCTTTGATACTCCTATTACTACTTGATATCAACTACAATTGGAAACAGGTCTGTTATATCATTAATAGAAACGAACCAATATGAGAGTAGAATACTAAAAGAAACAAAAATACTCTTATTTCATATGAAAGTTTGGATACCACTGATATAGAATTAATATATGCCATAGACTCTCTCACTTGATAACTAGCAAATTGGGAGGGACTCAATAGAAAATTATTTTTTGTTTAGGCTTTTGATTTGTCATGGTTGGGGTTTGGGCATGGGCAGGATAGACCATACCTTTTTATCATGGGTGTTTAACTGCCAAACTCCTTTTCATGAGTTTTCTTTGCAATAATTATCTCTTTAATATATTCCCTTTTTAATAATAAGCCCTACTGTGTTTTCTGCCCATAAATCTACACTGAACAGATATCACCATATCTGTCCTATCAGATGGATAATTGCAATAAAAGCATTCATATGTCAATGACAGTTACAAGGAAACCGTGTGTCAAATTATGCCCAGGCTCGTTTATCACAGCTCTGTGCACCATTTGTTTTACACTGTGAAAAAGCATGTATTCACATATAGGGGAGAAGGTGTCATCTGTATGTATTGAAAATACTGGTGGAGTTGTCACTGATTGTTCATCACTGATGCATATTATAGGCTAAGTAGTGCATCCAAATGTGTAATCACTATTTTCATTTTGCAAGAGTGCAGTGTACTTGAATTGCTTGTTCATGTACAAGTAGGTAATATTTGTACAGATGATATTTAAGCCAAAACTTACACTAAAAATCCATTTTCAATTTATGTAATTAAAATTTTGTATTATGAATAATAATTGATAAGGTACATGTATGTTGTTTTAAATATAATTTTCTTTTATAATGTACATAATTCCATCCACCATAAATACATTTCTGAACATCATGGTTTACATTTTAAGAAGATGAGCTATTGCCTCGCCAGCATAAAGATGTAGACTTTTGAGGTAACAGAAACATACTCACAGTCATATATTCTTTATAGCTTTTCGTATCATTTCAATATCACGCAATCAAGCAAATATGTGACCACAAAAAACAGTGGTTTGTCTTACACATGCTGAGACATTGCATCATCAGCATAAGATGTGGACTTAGTGATCAGAATAACACTAAACTGGTATACAGGTATAGCAAGAGGTACATGTCTCTAAAGGTGGATATTATTATGTTAGAATAGAACTTAGAAACAAGATCATTCAAAGGAAATTTAAAGCAATAGTTAGCCATATTTCTTGTCAAATAGTAGTTTCAAGTTCTGATGATGACAATAAAGGAACTAACCAAGATTTAAACTGAATGTTCCAACCTACAAAGATATATCTAGCATATCTTCATGGATATTGGATGACAGATAAGTACTGTAGTAATGAAAGAAAATGATAAGAACACATGGGTCTGTTTGGATAAAACATATTGTACATACATATCTGTGTAGATGATTTCCAGTTTGATTGTGGTTTCCAGCTGAAATTTTCAGAGAAGTTTGAGTGAACTCTCCTCATATACAAGCCATTCACACATTACTACTTCTATTTCTGCCTTGACCCTCTCCTATATCTCATCTTCTAATCACTTCTGCTTTACAAGTCCACTCTCTTCTGTCATTGTATCATTGTTAGAAGACCCATTCACACAACCAGTCAAGGTCCAACTACTAATAAAAGATTACCTTCTAAATCTAAGAAATTAATATTTTTCTTAAAGTTCTTTCAGGTAGTTTTTTTTCAGTCATGTAAGAAACGTTTTAACTACTAACATTCCAAACTTAGACATACATGTAATCAACAGAAATGAAAGGAAATATTACAAAAATAGATAATATCTGAAAGTTTCCTTCAGATACTTACCTTTTGCCAGTATTTGGGCACATAAATTATAGCAAATCATATTCCAGTTTTATTCCATATAACTTATCAACATCTCAAAGATTACGTGTATGTTTTGGGATGAAAGGGTTCTAACAAGAAGCTAAGAATTAGTGGGAATGCTGCAAGAGTAACATACATGTACGAGAAACCCAAACAGGTGTTATACCTGTGAGAAAATTACGACTTGGTTGAATGAGCAACAACCTACATTTGAATAAAATCAACTGTCTGCAATGTTAAAAGACAGACTTCCATGTATACCATTCACTATCATCCAGAAGATTACCTTGCCGGAAGATAGAGTTCTAACAAGAAGCTAAAGATTTGTGGGAATGCTACAGAGCAATGTCCAAGAAGCCCAAACAGGTGGTATGCCTGTGGGAGACTGGACAACAAACATGTGATTAATTGAAGAAGCGAGCCAAGCAGAGTGGGTGAGAGATAAAAAACCACCAAGACATCAACTCATCCATCTTAGATTGAGCTAAGATTTAAAAGCACTCGCCCTCACTTTAGTCTGACAAAAAACATGCATTTCACTAACATATCCATCTCACTATACAGCTAAAAGGCTATTTGTGATGCATCATTGTCATTATACAAGTACATGTAATGCTTCCAAAAGCACATGTATATGTACATACAACAACATTTCTTGCCTTCTCTTTCTCCTTTACTTTTATCTGTGTGGTCTGTACATGTATGTCTTGTTTTGTATTATTATCCAATGAAGACATATGCTAAATATGTCTATCCTATAAATATTTCAAATGCCTAAATTGACCTGTCCTTTAACTGCACAGTAGTTGATTTATGATTAATCATCCTGCATATCAGATCAGTATTTCAATTCTGAAAGAATAAAAACTCACTCTATCTGTATGATGGAAAACATAAGAATCCCAATTATGCATATTTTTAGATCAAGTAAATTGATTGAAAATTTTAATGCCCATGTAAGCATTTACTTTTCAGATGGCTATATAGTAAAAGCTATGTTATCTGTGTACAATATTTGTCTTTTGCACACCCTTTTATAAGAGTAAAGTAGAAATAACTCGAGTGAAACTAAATTTGTTCAAGACCAGATTCAAAGACGAGTAGATCTCTACTGCATCTTTTTCTTATCAAACCGAAATATCAGTGTGAGCAACTACCTCCTCCCCAGAGAGTAAGTGAGTGCAAATATTTGCCATTTACAAAATTGCCCTACATAGGTTTATAACACACCACTCCGACTACTCTATCCCACACAAATCAATACATTAAACACTGTAATACAGCGACGTTCGTCACAAGCGGGCACAGTTACATATCTACATGTAATATATTCATTCTATTTTTATCACTGACCATCTTCCTTTAATAAGTTCCCTTGCGGAGAGCCTCTGGAAATCTTTCTCTTCATGCTTAGCAAGACAAATGAATTCCCACGCAGTGTTCCATGCAGACTAAATTTACATCTTATTCCATTCAGTTATTTTTGCCCCACGACAGAGAAAAACAATAGATATCTGCACAGTTTGCAATAACATCGCATTATTAAACCTTCTTTAAACAATACAGCTGTAGTCAAGACATCATTTTAGTTTCTACTGATAAGTTATTATTGAGTTGATCCATTCATTCCACATATGCTTTACCCGTGGCTGGCATTGTGTGCTCGTATGATTCGAGCATGGTATGGTGGAAGGGCAGGATTGCGATAAAGGCACACGACAATCGCAAGCTACGCCATGCCTTGAGAGGTAGATTACGTTTCAGCAGGATGTAATGCATATTTACAAGATTCAGTAATTGGATTTACTGCGATCAGGTCTTTTTTTCAGTGCGTTAGTATTGTCCAATAATTATGGGCTTATAAACAGGTATTACTAAGGCCAACGAAGATAGAGAATTTTACAGATTTACTGTATTATTTCCCTCATTTAAAGAGGAAAAAGTAAACATCACAAGAGCTGTATTTTCCTACCTATTTTAAAGCTCTTCTAAATTCTTGGTCAAATCATCATCAATTTTCATGTTCTGCTTCTGCTTCTATCATACAGGCAATTTTCCTTGTAATGTAAAGAAATTTGTACTCAATAGAGGATCACTTTGAATTTAACAATATATGAATAAAAACCTTTTAAGATATTTTGAAAAGTCTTGCAAAAGATCAAAGGTTTTAATTTCATAGCTCCTTAAAGGCATTGATTAACTTTGCCCAGGATTGAAAAAAAAAATCACTGTTCCAGCTAATGCTGTAATCATAATTGCAAACCTTTAGCTCAGACAGGAATCGCCTGAGTTTTATAAGCTGATCGGTCGTTTATATATCAAGATATGTACGATTGAACATTGATGTCGGGATAGAGTACCACCGAACCCTAAAGAACTCTTACGGTTGGCATACCTCGCTCTATCACAGAATACCGTACGGGCTGGAAACCCGCTCTGAAATCGCCAAGCGCTGGTGCTTGGTTTTTGTGACTGCAGCGCAGCGAAGAAGCTGAGCGACTTGCGCTAGCGATTGATCGCGATTTTCTCTTTTTTAGGATAGTAAACCGGTTAAATTTTCTCTCATACTTTCACATATCCTTAATTATATATGTAGTTAGAGGACTGCACACAATTCACTGGCATTTGAGCTGATTTTACAATTTTTCACAAAGTTAATCAATCACTTTAAAGTAGAATTTCATTGATTTTGAATATTGATTTAATTTTTATTATTGCATAGGTGAAGCTTAGATTGAACAAGGTTATCAAAATTCAACGCTTGGAAACATTTGTAGTAATGATTATTATCAATTATAAAATGATATAACACAGCCCCGATATAGCACCTATAGAGCTCTTTGAACGCTGCTGAGATATGTGACGTCATACCGGGGAGCAATCCTTCCTAAGCAGACGATGCCCCATAACATCTTATACATTTTCAGTGCCTGTTTAGTCATCTCATCTTCACTTATTTCTCTTACTTCACTAGCGTCAGTATAAATGCTTATTTGTTGCCTCACTCTAAATTTCCTGCATGGTATTATTTTGATGAAAAATGCAGCGTTAAAAAAATAAAGGAATCAATTGCTTGTAAACAAAAAAAGATGCCATTGTATTTTCAGCTGCATGCACCGCGGCATGTCGGCGTTTCAAGAGGGAACGAATACCATCCATGCTATAATTCAGCGGGCTTTACAATTCGAAAGTGTGATTTCTTTGATTGATCATTGACTCTTATGACTTTTTACAAACAAAAGATTTTAGTTACTAGAAACGGTTTCACTTCCCTTTTAGAATGATGTGAAATACGGTCATGGTGAAACACACCAAACTCTTTATAATTTAAAAATAATTGCATTGCAGTTACGTTCACTTGATATAGGACGTCGTCTGCTTAGGCAGGATTGGCACCTGATGTGACGTCATGAAAACATCGGTATATTTCTGGCGAATCGCTCGGATATCCCAGATGCTGAGAAGTGTTTTTATTTGTGTTATTTTTTAATCATCAAACACGCAGTTAACGTAAAACTTATACGATTACCATCTGCAAGCTTTCTAGTTTCTAGAGATACATTATTGAGCATATTTGTGATTTGCTTTGAATATCTACTTTAACAGTTTTGAACAAAATGCAATTTCACTGGAAGCACTGAATTCTGCGTTCCGGACATCCAGGAACTTTCATCTTGATGGCAGCCGCTGAGTGAAAACAATAGCTTGGCAACGCATAGCAACACATTGACTTTGCACGCATTTCGGTTTTGTGGCAATAATGTTTTTTTTTCTTTTCTTCATCAAATGCCGAAAATTTGATGTGCCATAGGTTGTCACAACCACAATATGATGCAGGGATAACCTCTTTCATTTTGTATTTTTCCTGATCACGTTAAATGCCACGAAAGATGGGGAAAATGGTTAAACGCGATCGAAATTGGCATGAAAAATCCAGATAACAACAAACGCTGGGAAACGACGAAATACGTTCGGATCATTTGTTCAGATTATTTCATAATAGGTACATATCTTGCCGATATTTAGCTTCAGTCTTATATATAAATATACGTGTATACATGTATATATATATTTACCAATAGATCTATAGAGATTTCAAAGACAGAAAATGTGTCATGGGAGCCAAAAACAAAAACTCCCTCATGCAGCTGTTCACAGCATCGTATTGTTACGGTATGGGACTTTGTACAGTCCCACCTACTCAGTATTGTGAAAGTTTTGTTTATATTTTTTTGAATTCCCTGAATATGACATCAACCACTCCTACAAGTATGAGGTTATCCTGCCAGGAGTGAATTTCCGATGATGTTCGCTGTGCGAGAGTCGTTCTAAGTGCATACAAATAAAATGCAATGGATTTACTGCACGCAAATGCTACGTGTGGGACCGAAGTCAACTAAGTACGACGCTCAAGCAGGCCGAGTTTTCACCCACTGAGGCGTTACTAGGGTCATCGTTAGGAAAATGACGTCACGCCGGATCGCAGAATATTATGCAGATAATTGACCCCCTGTTCAGACTTCCTGATTTTCATTGTATGGCTATACGAGAATCATATCGCTAGTAATTAATTTTTCAGAGTCTGAACATCATATAAAGAAACATCGTATAACGAAATGTTGTACATGTACAGCGAAACACATGCTTGAGCATCGTTTTGAACGAAAACTCAACAAAGAATCAGCATCCCCTTGTCGTCTGAACATATCATACGAGAATCGTATAACTGGGCGGGGCTTATCGTGTGTGCGCACTGATGTGACCAATCAGCTGTGATATCATATGCTCCATTGCTGTCCCTGACGTAACCTGATACAAAACATATGGTGTCTGCTGACTTCCCCCAAACCTGTTTCTTTATACAATGTTGTAGTCTGTACACTCCTTTCGCTAATTAATTCATGATTCTCTATACAATGTTTCTTTATATAAGTCTCACATAAGTTTTCTGTAGTCTGAATAGGTTATTAAATTCATAGTCTGTTTCAATGTTTATAAGCATGTAACATATCTATTCTCTAAAGTACATGCACATTTCATATCAGGGTGCAATGTGCAATGTGCAATCTTAGAATAACAAAAATAACATTGCACTATCTCTCAGCTTCAAGAATAAACAATAAAACAAAGAATCGTGGAATACAAGTGGCAAAACGACATTTTTTCCATGAGTGCTGCTGAGTACTATAAATGTCAAGCATTTCTATTTCTGAGTGAAAGCACAAAAGCATCATAAATTAAATGCTACATTTGATAAGAAAATTGTATATACATGTAACTTGCAATACTTCAGACAGGCACAACAATACCTTGGTTTTATAGTAACAACTATAAAACCAATAATTGCTTCTGTTTGTCTACATGGTTAAAAGCATTAGTAGTACCTGGGGGAAACATGTGTGTAAGCTATATAGGATTCGATCATATTATTAGTAGCATATGGGTTTCTCTAATGGGTTTCTAAAAGCATGTATCATTACATAGGGTCTTTGTAAAGATCGTTTGGGGAAAGTATTGTGGGATATCAAGCTCAAACGATTTACCGCTTCTACTTGCAGCTATTAGGCGGCTTTTTACTCGGTACATACATAGCATGCCATAGTGCAATAAACTGCAATTTCACCAGCACATGAATATCTGTGTTGTAAATCACATCTACTGTACATTGTACTTTAGATGATATCTATACTGTGTGTTTCCCTTTCAAAGACCTCCTTTTTATTGTTTCAATATCACATTTCTTTAATACTACAATTGTATTTCATTCTAATATAAATGTTTTTATTTATACTACTTTCCTTCAATTTTTAAATGGGATATCTTATCATGCTCTTTGCCCGTTTCACTCATCTTTCTCTTACTATCTTTCTGTCTGTCTGTCTGTCTCTTTTTAGTTCTCTTTCTCCTTCTCATTTGTTTCTAGGTCCTTCATCCCTCTCCCCCTCCTCATCATATCATAACAGCATAAACATGCTCTACAAGATTTCACTCATAAAATGAATCATTAGAAAGAAAAATTTAAAAAACATACTAATCATCCCCACATTTTACACTTTAAAGGTTGTACTGATATATGTATGTGTGTGTATGTGAGAGGCAGGGTATCTTCTAACTGGAGCCACCACGTATAATGCAACTCCCCACCCTGCACCATCACCATTCAATCTACATGTGGCTTGTCAACATTTCCCTCACCTACCGAACGAATTTCATTACCGTCCAGCATTATGTGTCATATTGACTCTTATTGATCCTAGCTCTGTCATTGAGGACATTGTCCATTCATACCATGTAGTATGGATCATTATATTATGATAATCAGGCGAGTCTCAGCCTTTTATAAAGATTAAGGTTATTAAGATTATTAGTTTCCATGCTTAGTAATGTAACTCTAACAATCCTACACCATTGTAAGTACATGTAGGCTTACATTATGTGTTTCAGCACTGTCAGGAGATCAATGCTGTATCACACAGTACATGTAAGTAATCACCTCAATCCATTTTTTTTTTTCTAAATCTATCTTTACAAACATTAATGAACATTTGGTATATTTCCGACTGCTGAGCAGTCATATACTGCAGGGATACAAGATACAAGATACATAGTTGAATGTGGGTGCATGAGTTAATCACTAACTTACCTAGGAAATTTACTAATTTATCAACAACAAAAACAACAAAAAGTTTATGAGAAAGATGTGACTGACTGTCCAACTAGCCAAACATGGAAAAATTTTGAATTGTCTCAAGCATAAAATACAAATTCAGAATCAGTTGTCACTTACTGAAATTTGTACATGCCTACACATGTTATGTTCCTGAACATACATGTACCTGTAAGCCTATAAATGCAGACCTGGATATCCTTTATTATTCTGTCACTTTATTTTGCAATGTATGATCTTAAAAACATTAGCAAACTTTTACAGTGAATCACCAAATCAACAAAAAAAAAACCAACAAAAATGTGATAATTTCATTCTCAACCAAACTCTGCATAAATGTGTATAACAAATGTGATCTACAAAATAGTCCAGTGCAAAAATATCTGGCCAAAATATGGCCTGGTTAGGGAAGAATGCAAGACTAGCCAGTCCCAAGGGAGGTCTGCTCCTTCCATCCTATCAGCTGTTTTGCTACAAGTAAGTGGACAGGGCGGAGACATGGTGTCAATTGATGAAAGTGTGCCCACTCCCATCCAGTCAAGAAGAAAATGGTTCCTACTGATCTCAACAGATGCACACATGGTCAAAATAAAAACCAAAGATGAGGAACAAGACAATTTTTCAAAATATCTTCTATTTGTGCAATATAAAAAGATGTGTTCTGGAGATGACTAGATATATCATTACTGATGACTCTACAATTTTAATATTAAGCATAAAAATTCTAGAATGAAATATGATGAATAACAATAAAATATGGCCTAGTATTTACTGGATAACCATACACTAAATGATTAGTTTCAGGTAAGTTATCTCTTTAAGTACCGGGTACTATTAATGTTAAACAAATATAAACAAACACCTGAACCATTCTTATCTTTCACCTTTCCCCAAATCACATTCTACATGAAAATAACATTCCTCAGTGCTTCCACACAATTTTCAAACCATCCTAAATGGGAGTACTATATTGATATGTTCAGTTTCATTCCTTTCATTTTAGCATAATGTGATTTAATCCTTCGAGTTCTACCTGACTGACAGAAATCAATGAGAACCGGCATTGCAAACAATGCCTAATTATACACTCCAATGAACACTAGTCAAGTATGTAATACAGGTACTGTGCTACACCAGTTATTTGTCTGTGTACATGAGATCCAGACATATAACATGTACCAGTAATATTTAAGATTGTAAGAATAAGATTTGGTAGAGTAAAGGTAGAATATTTTTTAAATCTGTATCGCATGAAGATGTACTCTAATTTGTAGCCTACCCTTTACATGCATTGTTCGGCTAATAGTAATATTTCGTTCTGGCAAAAGATCATACCAATAAACAAAATTCTGCAAAATGACTACTTATAAGCAGGAAATTTTACATGCACATTTCAAAAGCTTCATGCTGTGAAATAACTTAATCACAACACTGAATTTTTGTAATTTGTACAAGTTTCTTGCTGCAAAAACAGCCATTATTTAAAACTTGCAATAGTTTTAGTATTAAAATACTTGTATCACCTATATGATAGTTGTATGAATTCATGTTTCATTTTGCAATCATTATATTTGGTATAAAATCAGCTAGGTACATGTACATGTAGAGGTTGATTACTTCAGAACCCCATTCATCAAAGCCAAATAAAGAAAAATGATAAAAACTTTGGATCGTTCTCATATATTTTTGAAATTCCTCTCCTCGTCTGGTACCCACAAAATCAAAATTACAACTATTTGCAACTTCGCAATAGAAGAGGTTTAACCATCCCTGCTAACATGTACGTGCATTCTACTTTTCATAGAAGACTGCATGTAACCAAGAAGCCGAACCAGTTCTTTCCCATGCTACAAGACACTCAGTTTCTATGAATTCCCCAAATACCCAAAATAGTTTCATTTTATACAACTATGGTGATAGACCAGTATATTTGATACTGTGGTATTGTGAACTTGCCCATGTTTACAAAGGAGTATGGTACATTTAGTGCTCATGGCCCTTTGACAGGAGAAGTCCATACTCTATGGACTCTCTATAGTGTATATGATGTATAAAGCGCAAAGGGCCCCTCTTGGATCGCTGCACTTTTCCACACCTCTTGCTCAACGCATTTATAGGAAAAGATGGTTCAGTTGAACCATGGATTAACGTTGCATCTCACACAACAATGTAATAGGCGATTCTCTATTTGGAAGTCCACTTTGATCTTTTTAGAAGTCATCTCCTGCTGTGATGTCATGCAGAAATCTATATCAAATTGCTGAAAATAAATATGGAATTTTGAAGCAAAATCACTGACTTTTAGTGATTAAAAAAAAAAAAGGTGCTTATTTCATTACCAAAGCAAACTTCAATGCAGTGCAAAATAGTGGAGTGTAATCCATGTATGTAGGGCTCAAAGCCCTACAATATGATGCACACCATTCCGTTGCTACTTGATTGGATTTAAACTGAAATATACTAGTAAGGTGATGGGAAAAGTCTACCATGAAATGATGGGCAACATGCAGAGAAACAAGGTCAAGAGTTCATGGAGAGTGCTGGTAGTTGACCTTAGCCACCTCTGTGACCTTATGAGGTCATGGGTTGTCAACAGGGTATCAAGTGGGTGTGGCCTAGGGGTGTTACTGTCTGGCTGTCCTGACCCCCTTAGGGACTCTTATCACTAGGTTTGTTGTCATCCTGTCTGAGATATTCTGGGAGTTTGTATACACTGGAGTTTATAGTAGGGTTTTAAGGGTAGATTTATGGCCAAGTAAATACAGATTGAATGCTACTGTGTTTATTAAAGGGTTTCATGATATTATCCACAGTTATCAAGACTAATATGATTTAGCCACACAGATAAAAATATAATTTCTACCAGTAGATCAGGTACAATTCAGTTTAGTACAATAATCAGGCTATTTCATCAATATTTCAATCAATTGGTAGAATCATCAGGCAGTATTTCTTTGGTATTGCAATGTATGCAAATGCTGTAAAAGCAATAATACCAACTGAAAAGCAAATTTTAATTTCTCAACATTGTGTAATCCATGTACAACTTCAAGTAGCCTACCCATGACCCATCAAACCTGAAGGCCAGTATTCATAAAAGTCTACTAAGTTTTAAGTGGATAGAATTAGTTCACTAATTTATGGAATGCTAAGTATCAACCTCCTCATCCCGTGTAAACTACAATAATTTTATCATTACAATAACTTTATGACTAAATGAACAAACTAAAATTCTGTCAACATAATATCACTACCTCATTTTCATTTCACGACTGAATTCACATTTACTAATTTTGTTACAGAATTACTGTAATTTGTACAGAATAAGTAGCTTGACACTGGGCATTCTGAAAATCAGAAGACTATTAAAGTCAAACCAGGTTTAACTAAGACCCCGTTCTCATTACAAGGGATAGAGCGATCTAGCGCGCGCTAGATCGCGCCACCTCTATGGTAAGAACGCAGCGACGTCGTTCCAGTGCAATCCAGGGCGATCCACAGCGATCCCAAACCGGTCCACCTCTGGGGGGTGGTCTACGAGAGATAGCGCGATCTAGCGCGCGCTAGATCAATCTCTCTTTTGTAGTGAGAACAGGAAGATGCGAAGTATGCCGGAAGTACGCAGTGACCCAGGCAGTGTTTACAATGTAAGGATACAGCTTGCATATAGCGCACAGTATACAGTCGGTATAGATCGCTAGCGTTAAGCCGAATCGAATTATGCGCGAAAACGTTGACCCCATTACGTCAGATGTCATGGCAACAAGAACCCTGAAAAAGAGAAGTGCGACGATAGATCGCGCTACCCTCTGCAGGTGAGAACCTGCGGCGTGCCAGCAGCGTGCCAGTGGACCGCCCTGGCGCGATCCACGATGGAGCGATCCAATTTCCAATCTCGTAATGAGAACGGGGTCTAAGTCCATCTTCATGAATAGAACCCGAACACTTTGGTTCTGAGTTTCATGCCAGAACAGGAAGTGATACTGTGAAAATTCTCCCATCAATATATCTCTTATGCAATTGACAAAATTAAAATTGTTCCTTAATTTCATCCCTACTATACTAGAGATACATGTTGTGTAAGTCTTGAATCTTGGATTCTAGGGGAATTCCTTCTGATTTTCAGGGACATTTATGTTTCCTACATGTAGCACTAATCAGAATAAAGGATTTCCCCTGAATTTGTTGCTACATTGCTCCACTGGTATATGGAGTTCAGCAGACTATACAAAACCTGTACAAATTCAAAGAGTAAATATAATCCTAAAGTTCCCACCATTCTTTTCTGATCTACAATGTTAACGCATGAACCTACACCTGAACCTGTATTTTCTGACATGTTCAAAGAGTCCCCCTGCCTCTGTCCCTTCTAACTCCCTCCCTCTCCCCCCCCCCCCCTCTCTCTCTCTTCTTCTTCTTCTCCATTTCCTCCTTTTCTCCTTCTTCTTCTTTACCTTCTTCTCCTTCCTTTCTAAATCCCTCTCTCTCTCTCTCTCTCTCTCTCTCTCTCTCTCTCTCTCTCTCTCTCTCTCTCTCTCCCATTCTCCTTTGAATCACTCTGGGATGACTAGGAGGTGATGTGTCCTATACTGGTAATATACATCTGCATATCAGGTCTGTGTACACAATCATTACCACTGAAATGCAGTCCAGTGGTAGAAATGCTGAGTGGTAAAGTGTTTTTGCCCAGCTAGCTGTGGCTTTTGCCAAGCTAGCTGTGGCTTTTGCCATGGTTGCTGAAAGAGTTCAGAGATCATTTTCACCACAGGAAATAATAGCGGCATTCATCTATCTGGCCTAAGAACCAGCATTCTGTCTGATGAAAAGAATGGATAATACAGCTTCAGGCTGTTACCATGGCAATGCAACCCTTTTCTGAGTGGCATGAGAGAGGTGTACATGTAGAATCTTATGTTATATGAATTCAAGCATATATCTCATTCTGTATAATTACGGTGTACGTGTGTTTGCTTAGTTATATATTTACCTACCTTGTTCCCTTTTAATTCAATATGTTCTCTTCGTTCTTAAAAAGAACAGGCCCCAAAATAATACAGATCTCAAGACAAATGCTCTCGTAAACTCATGCTTTCATGGACATATAAAAGAGGTAATATCCAACATTAAACAAAGATTAAGACAGCTGTCCACATGAGGAAGTTTCTTCATTAAAACTATGAATAAGATCAATATTTGAACAGGATGGTATACAGTAAAACCATGGACATACTTCTAGAGATTAAATTCCCTAGTAAAACTAGGGAATAACCTACATGCACATAAGTCACTTTCTGGCTTAACAAATTTTCTCAAAAAATGTGAAAACATAAATTTTCTGTAATGTACCTGAGAAGAGCTGCACTATTCCTGCATGTAAGCCTATAGAGTTGGTATTTAGTGCTGTAATATGTTGTTTATTTTTATTTCCGCTTAACCGCCGTTAAAACCGGGCAGTTATTGTTTAACCGGAAAAAAAAAATATTTTTTTTGATTCACAAAAGTTCTTTTAGAATTTGGTACAGCAAAACAAGATCTTTAAATATAAACACTTAGAATTATTAACCCAACATTTGGCTGATCTATTATGACAGTTCATCATGTAGTATCTTCTTGGAACAAAGTGGTGTCATCAAGACAATGGGGTATTGAAACGGTTGTGTTTCCAATAAAAATGGTTCAGTTTCCCTTCAAATGACACTTCAAAACATAAATAATCAGCACTGTCCTCTTTACATTGTCAGATTAATGGCATCATGCTCACTTTGTAGGCTCTCCAAAGTGATACATTGTATCAGATCCATTGCATGTACAGTTAAATTACAATATTTGCTATAAGTTTTAAGAGTATGTACATGACATGTACTGGTATATGCACATTTCATCCTTGCTTGCACAATACATTGCATGTACTTGTGGTTGAAGAATGCACAGACCTGACTCCCATTTCAAACATTTTGAGGTTTGTGCCCTTGAATTTTTCAAGAATATCTAGAAGAAAGTAATGTAAAATGGAATTTGAATGTCAGTACATTGTTCAAGTTCTGCTTTTGCAATAGTTTTGAATGTTATTTAAAAAAAAAAAATTCATCTTTTAAAAAATGTAATAGAGGAGACAAGCAGATTTCACCCAACTGCTACAGATTTCTTTTTTCCTTTTTCTTTTTAAATTTTTTTTGTGTGGAGGGGGGAGGGTATATTTTAGATAATTGAAACACCCTACAAATATTGAACTTGTATTTCATTCATAAATTTCTTACAAATTCTGGGGCTTTGTGCTAACTTTGGTAGAATGGAATGTCAGAAGAGGTTATGAACTCATCAATTTTATTCACAAATTTCCAATAAAACTTCATTATTCTTCAAAACTTGTCTCTTTTTTCATGTGTGTGCTTTCTTTTGGGGATAATAAAAAGGTTAGCCAACTCATCAGCACCATTCACAAACTTCTTCAATGGAATATCCCTAAAGGCTCAAAAAGAAGTTTTTTTGTGTTAACTATTTTGAGGGATAATAGAATAACCAGTCATTACCATTCATACATTCATAACAAAGACATGGGAGGATTTTGACTCCAGGCTACAATTTACTCTTGTTGAAATGACTAAATATAATGCATGACACAGGGAGGGCACTCACATGGCCTTTAAATAACCTTACTTATTACCATTAAACAGGGGAGCAAAGACTACATGTAATAGAATTTGCTATAATATCCTTACATAGATGACTACATGTATGTAGCCTATATGTACTGGATTTAATTTCTTCAGCTACAATAACAACACAAATCAAATCAAAATCCAGCTGCATCAAACTTTACTCCTTTCCCTGACCTATCAAAGTACATACAGACACTATTTACATTTACAAACTCAGGTTGGATTTCCTCAGACTTGATTACAAATAACAAATGAAATAAAAAGAATTTTATTGTTTAACTGTACATGTACAATATACATCTAATAGGCATCTTAATATACGCTACATGTTGGCCTACATGTACATGGAAACAATATAGAAATATTTTGTTCACATGAGTTCTTTCAGGATTTTATATTCGAAAAGTGAGATTTCTTCATGCCAATTTTCATATCAAATTTCTTTTAGAGCATTCAAGAGCAAAATCACCACTTCTCTGTTACTTTTTTTTCTTTAAGAATGAAAATATCATTTAAAAGAATACTTCTAAATTCTAAACTAATTTTTTTTTTCTCTGACCCCTTCTCTCTCTCTCTCTCTCTCTCTCTGTGAAAGCATACATGTAGGAATATCTCTGTCAAGCTATCTCCCTGTGTGTGCCTCTCTCTCTCTCTCTCTCTCTCTCTCTCTCTCTCTCTCTCTCTCTCTCTCTCTCTCTGTCTCTCTTGATGCACATTGTACAGGGCTGCATCTATCTCAGGCTCTCCTCCTTCCCCACCCCTCTCTTTCTTTCTCCTTCGATCCATCGATCCTCCCTCCCTCTCTCCCTCTCTCTCTTTCTCTCATCGTCCATCTCCCTCTCTTCTTACGCTACCTATGATAATGAGTCAGCAGGACACTTGCCCTCTTTGCACTTGGCCTTGCACTGAATAATGCACATTATGCATGGACAGTGTTCGGTTCCACTTGGGTTGGGCTGGCTACTAGCTGCCTGCTACACCAATGGATGGGGTGAATACACTATCACTCATTCACATGTCCTCATCGCCCCTCCCTCCCCCCCCCCCCCCCCTCCCTTCTTTCTTGTTTTATTAACATCAGTAGTATGAATTACTGTATTCAGTGACTGGATCCAGACAGTGTGGCAGATTTTGTTGTGTGCTTTTGTCTGCTGAAAGGTTGTCTGAATGGCGATGATATATGGCTAGTAAAAAAATATCTATATTACTAGAATTGAGGAGTGTGGGAGTGGATTGTTTGCTTGTATGCCATAAGGCCTGAGCGGTGTCTATTCAAAGAAAGTCCAGTTGACAATATGCACTATGCACTGACTGATATGAGTGTACTATGAAATGGCTGAACTACAGCACTCATTATAACCCACTTCTGACATTTCCCAAAGTGGTAAATCCCCCATTTATGCTTGCATTATTTCTTTTGGTACATTTTTAGTAGACCTGTCTTTCGATTCACATTCAAGCAACTGTACAATATTAAACATGACCATATAATGGCTTCATCATTCTTTTTTTTCCCTGGTGAAATCATACTTTGCTATACATGGTGTAAGCCCATTTGCAATGTTGTTATCTTATCCTGAATAAAAGAAGGCTAGAACCTTTCAGGAAGACTTCTATCATTTTTATGAAGCTACATACATGTACCCATCTACATCAAAGGTTTGTTTGTTTTTTTCTTCTTTTTTTGACGAGTAGCTTCATATGTTGAGCAAACATCTATCGTACTGTTTGTAATCAAACGTACAAGCCGATGTACAATATAAAAACACCAGAAGAACACAGACATGATGTCAATTAAAAGTTTAGAACAAATTTATACAAATAGTAATATCTGAACAACTATTAGAGGCCTGTATTGTTTCTATATGTTTTACACAGATTAAGTCCTAATATATGTATGTACATGAAGAACATTTCACATACAGTTATCTATCCCTATTCCCTTCTTCCCTTCTTTTACTTTTTCTTCATCATTTTTCCCCTCTTCTTTTGATAACTATTTCTCATAACAGATAACTTCTCACTCAATGGAACTAGGCTGTACATTGCAGAGTTTACAATGTTAATATACACAGCCACACAGTATTGTGGTATATATGTACATTATGCATGAGAAAACAGTAACTAGGTCAATGACACTGAAACAGTCCAACCCTACATATAGATCAGGCTTGCAAGAAACACAAAGCACTATAAGCAAAACTACTGTAAGGGAGAGGGAGAAAGGGCACTGGAAATAAAAGATTTGTCAGGAATATAAGGGACTTGGAAAAACAATACAGGGAAATAATGTTCGAAGATCTTCAAGAAATAGCCACAAGAGGTTCAGACATTAAACTCACAATATTAGAGGGAAAGTGACAAGCAAGTTTGGTTTCGATGTTAAAATCCTGCATATTGGCCTCTGGCCCTCTACACTGCATGTGATGAGTAAATTGCATTTACACTGCAAGACAAGTGATGAGTAAATTACATTTCATGGTGATTTTCCATCATTACAGTACGAAACAGTTTATTTTCTATCTATCTTATTTTCTTACCTCAACCGAAATGTGTCATGAAATCACTACATGTTTCCAACCTAAACACAATAACTACTCGGTCTATATGTACATGTATATGTATTATGCAAATAGCATCACCCCCCCCCCCCCCTCCTTTTTTATATCAATTCCAAGTGGAGCTGGGAGGGCAGTATATTGGAGTCATTGACATTATAATCTCTTCATGAATATTCCTATTCAGATTGCATAGTATTCCTGGTATCTGTCCTTGCGTACCCAGGTGAGATGATATAACATTGGTCCGGATATGCAGCAAGGAAGAGAGCGTGAGATGCAATTATCAATAGCTCGCTTCTTCCAGAGCCAGGGGAACAAGAGGTGGGAGAGAGAGAGAGAGAGGATGGAGCTACACCTTGATGGACAAGGTGTACATGTTACACTGGAATGGTAACCATATATCAGACACATCCATCTTTACAAAACACACACACAACGTGTGTGCACACGCATACACACACCCTCCTCTGAGACGAGAGCAAGAGTTTTCTCAAGGATAAAGACATTTAGTCTTCGGAAAAAAGGCAGCGTAAAGATGACGGGTCATTTAGGAGTTGATTTCTCATGGTAAAATATGCAAAGTCATGCGCAAGCTACATGTACTGAGCTAGCATCTTAGGAAATGTGATATAGTACCTCAATCATCTTCACTTAGATTAAGATCTTAAATTTAAAAGAAATCAAAGAGAGGTAACAATTAACAAGAAAAGAGGAACCTTTAGAAGCAATATCTTTCTGGAAATGTAACATTCCCCCTCCCATTTTGGTCATATTTTTTACTCGCAAACTAGATATTTTTTTTAAATTACAAGATACTTTACAATTGACAGAGTTAGCCATACCTTAAACCATATAGCCCACTGCACAATACACTATCGACTGCGATGCAGTTTTGGAAGTAGCCATTCAAACGTTAATGAACATGTGCGTCTGTAAGACATTTTTGTTCAACAATGGAAACAAAAAAATGAGAAACAATGAGGAGGATTGAGCTCTGGATGTCAACTGTAGTCTCAGGACTGCTTTTGACAAGCACAACCACAAATCCAAGTGTTTCATTGTTTTAATTTTACTCTACAAGATAGAAATGCTCATCAGCACTTGAATGGCTACTTGCTCTATTTTTGCAATTTTCTTAATTGATGTTTGTAGAGTATTAATTTTACTTAAATTTGATATATTTTATATTTTATTGATGATTTATATGAAAATTTTGAACAACAGAGAGTGTCCACTTTCTTTTCTTTTCTTTCTTTTTTTTTGCTGAGTGTATATGACTATTCAGAACATTATCAAAAATATTTCATGTGTTTAATTGTTCAACTTCATATTAAACGCTATTACATTTTCTTCCAAAATCAGATCACGGACCAATCATATACATGTAGTGTGCGGTGATCCATGTGATTTACATGTATCATAGGTTCAAAATATCATGTGATGGTCAAGCATATTGTATTACTTCTTGTTACTATCAATTGTCCATCTTCAGCTTATTTGGAAAAAAATACAGTACAGACTTTATATTTGTTTAGTACTTGAGTAATAGTATTCAGTGACATTCTCTCTCTCTCTCTCTCTCTCCCTCTCTTAATCTTCTGTGTATGCACTATATGGTCCAAATAGTCAACAAAATTCCTCCCTTGTATTTCATACATCTGCTTTCATTGATAGACTTCTAAGGTAAAACCATTATTTGCATTAAATTTATTGTACAACACTGACATATCTTTTTTATATTCATATTTCTGAGTAGCCCTTATGTGTACATGAAAATGAATGAAATCAAAATCAAATTATTGATTCCTTACTAATAAAATTAAATTTATAAAAAGTACATGTGGCAATCATTTAAGCCAATCCAAACAATGTATGGATAGCACGATCACAAAACTAATATGACATGCAAACATTCGATGTGAAATACTTCTCAAAAGAAATTAAATTTCTTCATTGTAATCAGATCTAGACCTACATGCACAGCCATGATGGAAGCTTGATGCCTGCATCTCTGTAACCACATGGATTTTATTGGAGATTGAACAAGAAATAATTTTTCATTCTCTTTAATGATTAGGCCTACTATTATACACAATTTAATTCTTGGTATTCTACAGAGTAAGTGTGCCAAAGATATTAGGCTCAGCTAAACTGGAGCAAGGACAATGTCATTTTTACAAGAAAATCTAGCGGGTGTCATTTTGACCTTGCAAAGTAAACATGCCCTATGTCTGCAAACTCATTCAATTTACATGCATTTGGGGATTTTTGATGGTTGGAGCTCATGGAAGATGACATTTCAAGGCTTGTAAATAAAACGGCTTAAAGAGCTCCTTTGGCCTTTTAAAAATATTATTCTAACTTGAATTTTCTGCATCAATATGTATTGCAGCTACGCACATTCACAGAAAAGGGCTCTCATTTCTTGCCAATGAGACAAATATGATTTTTAAAAAGGCTACATGTAATTTTAATCTTCATACACCAGATTTTTAAATCATTCTTGGATGATCCATTGTTCTATGACACATGTACATGTATGCTCCTGTAACAATGATACAAAGTGTCAGATTCAAAACATGAGTATATGCAGATTTGCAATACTTTTTTATACAGTGTCAGGTAAACTGGACCCAATACTTCGCAAATAAGAGGGGGGTATTTCACAAATGTTACACCCTACCCTTCGTGAATTTAGGGCTTAGTATTCACGAAAGGTCGTGTAACATGATGTGACGTGATGGTTCGAAGTAAGCCAAATTTGCCCCCTTTATCGTGTACTTTTACGGCACTGTGCCCCTCTTTTACAATAACCCCGCATATGTGTGAGTGGGATCCACCCCTGATGAAGAAGATGATGGTATTTTTTTAATGAAGTAGAGACTACACTACACTAGAGTCTAAAACTGGTCATCAAAACCATAATATTCCTAGACTTAATTTTTCTTATGAATAGAAAATCTCACTTGATAAAGTAAATCTTAGTAACTTACACATCATTCCAAATTTTATTTATTTCAGATTTCACACTTGTTATCACACTCAAAATTGTTTCTTAATTCCATTTCGGTAAGAGTTCCTTTTGCGACAGCCACCCAAAATGAATGTAGGGTTAGGGTTAGGGCACTAATCCAATTTACAAGGTTATAATATAACCTTAGGGTTAGGGTTAGGGTTAGGGTTTAGGGTTAGGGTTAGGGTTAGGCATGTTAGGGTTAGGGTTTAGAGTTAGGGTTAGGGTTTAGGGTGGCTGTCGCAAAAGGAACTCTTTCCTCTATTTCTAAATTACCAAATGAACTCACAATTCTTCAAATGCATGGCAAGCTCCTTCCAATGTATCTTCCACTTTTCTTTCATATTCATATCCAGCATTGGATCCATTCCCTCCAGCAACATTAGATACATTGCCTCTAACATTCGATCCATCGCCTCCTCCTAAATTCCTTGCTACATTAGTCACTCTCGCTTGTTGAGGTAAGCGCTTTCCACGATTAGCAACAGCAGCAGGAGCCGCATTACCGGTCCTTGGAGGTGGAATTGGCCGGACGCGCCGGGATGGAGAACCCTCCATCCCTCCTGATCGCACAACAGCTACTCGTCCACGACCGATACTCGATTCTGTCTTTTCTTTTGAAGAATTCGATCCATCTGTTACGGGTTTAAATGTTTCCATTGTCTTTCCGATAATAAAACATGAAAAGCTACGTTTTATAACTTGTCATAATATGGTCAAGATGAATCACTCACAGCAGAGCCGATGGCTGGGTAGCTACGGTTGATTGCCGGCGAATAAAAATAAAGAAAAAATAAAAGAAACTGTGAATTGAAAGTTGTTGAATGTTTGGCGCAGATGGCGCTATGCTTTTACACCCAGAGCTATCTTTTAAAATCTTTATTCAGATTGCAGATTTTGCATTGTATTATTTGTTTCGGATTGAATTATGTATTGTGTTTACAATGTATGAAAAAATAATGTATCTCTGTACAATTTTCTCGTCTGAATATCTGAATAAAGGCAAAAAAGCATTTAAAAAAAAAAAAAAAAAAATACACTTTGAATGACACTCTTGACTTTTCCAACATTTATTTTAATATTAACAAAAGAGTGTACTCCTTTGAGTCTCTGTCTTCCAAAATGCTCTACAACATTTTTATTAGTACAATACAGGATTCTTTTGTTTTTAAACATCCAGAGGTATTAGCTTTAAATCTGGATAAGTCAGCAGTGGCAACATGTTTTTCAATTCCCAGATTTTGTACTCTAGATTGGAAGTTAAGGGAATTTCAGTACAAGCTTTTACATAGCGTTGTATTTTGTAATGATAAACTATACGCATTTGGACTAACTCAATCAAATTTATGCTCATTTTGTAAAAAAGATATAGAAACATATTGCCATGTCTTCTTTAAATGTAAAGAAGTGTCAAGTATATGGAAGGAGGTGGGAAATGAATTAAAATGTTTCAGCTACTTAATCTGCAATGGATTGATGTGTTACTGGGCTTTAGAGTTGATATGAAAGACAATATATTACTTAATCATGTACTGATTATTGTCAAATATATGATTTACAATAGTCGTAAAAATGGAAGGGTTCCTATTAGTAAAGATATATGTAAGGCTGTAAAGAACTCCGAAAAAATTGAATATGAAAAAGCAAGAATAAAGGACAAACTAACACTACATTTTAAAAAATGGGAAAATTTCACTCCTTTAAAAGGAGTGAGGCGTATTATATCAGACATGTGCATGTTTGTGTATGTATGTATGTATGTATGTATGTATATGTATATGTATATGTATATATATATATATATATATATATATATATATATATATATATATATATATATATATATATATATATATATATATATGTATATATATATGTATGTATATGTTTATATAATTTAGTATCTATATATCTACTTATATGATTATTTCTATATTAAAAAAAATACTTATTGGAATTATTATTATTACTGTTATTGTTGTTGTTATTGTTATTATTAATAATAGTAATAGTAACAATAATGATAAATGTCTTCATTTATGTCTTCTTCTCCTCCTCACTCCCTCACTTTCTCATTGGTCCAACAACTTAATTGTTAGTATTGTGTTTTTATTATTGCAACAGTATGGTTACAGAACTCCACTGATATAAGAAATACTATATAATAAATATGTAAAATAAAATCGAAGAATTGAAAATGCACTGCATGTAACTTATCCTATATATGTAAAGATGACGGTTTGACTTATCATGTATACTAGGGGTTATAAAGCAGCACCTTCACCTTTTTTCTTATCTATCTTTTAAAATCTTTATTCAGATTGCAGATTTTGCATTGTATTATTTGTTTTGGATTGAATTATGTATTGTGTTTACAATGTATGAAAAATAATGTATCTCTGTACAATCTTCTCGTCTGAATATCTGAATAAAGGTAAAAAAGCATTAAAAAAAAATACATTCAATTAGCTCTGTGTACACCCAGAGCTAATTGAAGGAGATATGTATGTATAGCTCTGTTTACACCATAGAGAACCTATACTAATAGACTTATAGCAGGGAAATGTAACTTTCCCGTACTTTTATTATGTTTTACACCAGAGACGCCATACATTACACCCTAAAGTCCACCGCACACCTTACAATCGGTCTGCGATCCGATTTGTGAAATAAATCGCTATTTCATTAAATATTGCCATTTTAACAAATGAAATCTACCATATTCAGGTTCTGAAAAGTAATATGAATACTAAACACAGGGTTTGGGCGAGCTGTCAGCTTTCTACAGGGAATAAGGGCAAAATTAGTTTCAAATCGTAGGCAGTCGTACGATTTTTGTGACGTCACTACGACTCGGAGCCGATTTGGCCATTCCACCGACGAGAAAACTCGCCGAAGGCCGTTTTATCGATTTTACTATCTGTATGACTATTCAGACCCTCAATCAAAAATATTTTTCTTTTTTAAATGATTTGTCAAATGATATTACAGTTTCTTCTGAAATCGGATCGCAGACCGACCGTAAGGTGTGCGGTGACCTTAACTGGCCCAATATAGTTTTTTCTTGGGGGGGGGGGGGAGGATAGCTGGCCCAATTTTTTTCGGGGGGGAAACTGGCCCAATTTTTTTTTCTTTTGGAGGAACTGCCCCCCCCCCAAAAAAAAAAAAAAAAAAAAAAAAAACTTGAGCGGAGCTGGTCCAATAATTCTTTCGTTTTTTTTCCCTGGGGGGGGGGGGGGGGGCTGGCCTAACATATTATTTTCTTGGCGGAGCTGGCCCAATAATTTCTTTTTCTTGGGGGTGTTGGCCTCTGGCCCAGACAGCTGAGCATGGCCCGATTGCGTTTGGGCATCCCTAATTGACACCTGCTTCTGCTCACTCTATAGGAACAAAACATTTGTATTTTTAAATCTTTATTATGATGTTTTGAACTTGAAAATTCTGTTTTTCTCCTCATACTGCATACAGTCGCAGCTTGGCCTATTCGTGTATCTTAACTGCTGTTTAAATGAAGACCAGCACACTATCAAGCAGACTTGCCAGAGTATATGGTCAAGACCTTAAATGAAATCATTGTTGCTGTGTCAGGTAGATAGGTCTGCTTATCCATAAAGCCTTCAATGATCTACTACAAAATCAGGAATGTGGCCCATACAAACAACACACTATTAGCCATTGATAATCACTGGTGCTATGTCAGGAAACATACGCCTATTTGAAGGTATCATTCGACTTCTAAAAATGAATTTTGACAAATCAGTCAGAAAAGCATTATGGAAGTAAGGTTTTGAATGAGTAGCGAGAATAATCTGAATTTCCTTACAAAATGATTCCCCTTCTTATGATAGGCCTATATGGAGGATATATAACCTTTAGGGTTATTGGCAGTTTTGGTACTATTAGAATATTATTAAAAATGAACATTCTTTTTTTTTTTTAAACAGTGATCACTTGTCTTAAGAATTTAAGGAACGTCTTTTCTCACATTCTGGGCAAAATTATTGATAATTCAATTACTTAAAAACTAAGTGGAAGTGTTAAGTGGCTAAAAATGTTTACTTTGAGGTCAGGTTAGCTGTCAGGCTGTATTGTGTTTGTGCAACACTCTCTTTACAAGCTTATATATATATATATA